>JAJOOO010002410.1:0-101642 GCA_029582685.1 Solanum piurae
AGGTGGACCATCAACATAATATAATTGAAGTTAAGCACACCAGGAAATACATAAGTTATGATCCTTTTATCATTGCACAAAATGCTAAACAAGTGTATGACGCTCCATATCCATTGCGTAGAGACAAAGCTGATTGGTGGGTTGTTATAAAAAAGTAAGCATGTGGGAAGAATTGAAATTGACAATGTCTTAGATGTGGCGTATCAAAATGATGTTGCAATTGTTCAACAACAAGTTGATGTTGAATTGGAAACCACACTACAACATCCTCAACACATATTAGAAGAAGTATCTGATGATGAGATACTGAATGTTGAGGAAGAAATATCCAAGAATGAGGAAAATGAATCATTTGATGATGAAGAATGGGACGATAATGAAAATGAAACAACTGAGGAGGAAGAATGGGAGAATGATAGAATTGAAACAAGCAAGGAGGAATAGTGTAGAATGAAAGCTAGCTAGTATATATATGTAAGTGTATTTTGCTAATTTGATTTAATTTATGATTTGTATATATATTATACATGTAAATTTGCATTACATATGTCATCAGGCGATGACGGTGATAGACATCGCGAGCATCTTGGAGTTAGCAAGACTAAACAGGTTAAGAAGAAGAAGTCTAGGAGACCCATAGATCCTGAGGATATTGCAAGATCTATTTCTTCTGCGCCAGAGCGCATCAACCATGATACTCATTTATTTATTGTTCTGTTTGGTACGGCAGATCCTCAGCAATATTATCCTAATTACCGTCGACCAGTCGATGCTTCCTCTACTTCAAAGGCATTGCCTTCACGACACTATGATGACCTACCTTTAGAGGCTATTCATCGAGCATGACCCTTATCGGCAGGCACTCCATCTCCCACAGGTACATCTCCTCAGTTATTTGCCATGAGGATTGGAGATTCTAGTAGCGAGCAGTCAGATGCTATGGCCAGTACGCCTCCATTGACTCAACGTTTTGTGCATCCTGATGTATCACCCTCATCTACATCTATAGCTACACTTAGTGCTACACCAAATGATACGATGCCTGCTCTAGCTCCTGGCCAGAAGGACAGACTTGGTAGAGTCATGATTGAGCCGGATGGATCATCATAAGTTTGTTTTGTTATCTATTTGTTAGTTTATTTTATTTATTTCTTATACTTTAATATATTATTCATGAACTAACATATTTATTATGTGTTTTCCAGGTGGCATCCTGCAAAGGATGCTGCCCGAGCTTTAAAAGACTGTGTTAGAAGACTCTATACACAGACTTATCACTCTTGGAGCAAGATTCCAAACAGTATACGCCAGGCGATGTTTAATAACTTTAAGGCATATATTTTTTAGTTAAGTTTAGTATACTTTACTTTTTTTACTATCGATCTAATTAACGTTATTCAAAAAAATTTCAGACTATGTGCACTTGGGAGTCGAGGTAAAATATGGTCATTGGGACCACATTTGAGAGGAAGGCATCCGCCAGACTGTCTAACTGGCTAAAGAAAGTTTGGGATAGTGGTGAACGTCCCGGTTGGATGTTGCCTCATGTTTTTGATGAATTGGGTCAGTATTGGGACACAGACAAGTTTAAGGCAATATCAGAACAAGCCAAAAAGGCTAGAGGCAGTCTTAAGGGTGGCTCGTTGCACACCGGAGGTGCAAGGACCGTTGGAACAATTGCACGAGAGATGGTAAGTTGTAATTCAAAATTATAAATAAATAATTAGTTGATTCATATATATCGTTATAAATTTCAGTATTTATTTATAGGAAAAAGAATATGGACATATTCCCATTGAACCGGAGGTTTTCAAGAAGACTCATGTCAGGAAGAAAGAAAATGAGTCGGATCCGGATGTGTGGGTGGAGGAAAGGGCCGAACAAACTTTTGTATGTTATTTAATATGAATAATATATATTAATAGTGAATATATTTATGATATGTATATATATTGATGTCATTTTTTATATTTAATATGCAGAATGACTTTCATCAGTATATCGCTGAGAATCTAGATAGTTCGGTCCAATTGACACCTGAACTTTCCACCCAGATTTGGAAAGAAAAAGTGGTAGGGGACACACACAAGGGTAGAGTCTATGGTCTAGGCTCTGGAAACGATGTAAAACAACTACAGTCAGGCTTAGAAGGAATTAGATCATCACGTCAAGTCGAGGCACTTGACGGTGTTCAGATTGCTGCTATGTCGGCTCAAACAGCTAAACTTACAGCGGCACTGGCAGAGTCGGAGCGGAGAAGAGTAGCTGAACAAGAAAGCATGAGTGAGACCGTTCAAAAAATCAAAGAACAAGTGATGAATTGCTCATCGACCAAAGGTTTCACATCTCCATCCCAAAGGTTTCACATCTCTAGCATCGAACCAACCTATGGATGGTCTACATCCCCTCCTATATAATGCCTTAAATGGTGCCATATCAATGCCGGAGTGATAACTATTATTATAGGAGAAATCACACAAAGGTATGAATTTATCCCAATGCCTAACAAACTCAATCACACATGCTCTCAACATGTCTTCCAACACTTGAATAGTCCTCTCAGATTGTTCATCCGTCTGTGGATGAAAGGTTATACTAAAAGTGAGTTGTGTGCCCAATTCATCATGCAATTTCCTCCAAAACTTTGAAGTGAATTGGGTACCACGATCTGAGATGATAGAGAGGGGCACCCCATGCAGCCTCACTATCTCTTTCACATACACTTTAGCCAATTGTTCAACATTATATTCTATTCTGACAGGAATAAAATGGGCTGACTTGCTCAATATATCAACCACTAGCCAAATAGAATCGAACTTCCCCAAAATCTTGGGAAGACCAACCACAAAATCCGTAGCTATTATTTCCCACTTCCATTCCGAAATTGGCATTTTTTGAAGTAAACATGCAGGCCTTTGATGCTCATATTTCACTTGTTGGCAATTTTGACACTTCGGCACAAACTCCATTTAGGTCTTTCTTCATGCCCAACCACCAATAAATTTGTTTCAGATCTCTATACATCTTGGTCACACCCGGATGAATAGAATATCGCAAACCATGAGATTCTGCCAACAATTTTTTAATCAAGCCATCAACTCGAGGAACACCGATCCTCTCTTTAACACTGAGTACACCATCTGCATCAAGAGTGGTCTCTTGTGCCTTACCATTCGCCATCTTCTCCTTGAGTTCGTTTAAATTTTCATCCTCAAATTGTTTGGCCTTGATCTCCTCAATGAACGTGGACTTAACTTCAATGATAGCTAACAACCCGCCTCTTTCAGAGATGCCCAACTGCATGAACTTAGACTCTAAGGTCTGAATTTCTTTGGACAAAGGTCTCTTGGTTACACTCAAGTAATCTAAGCTACCCATACTTACCGCTTTTCGATTCAACGCGTCTGCCACAACATTAGCCTTACCCGGATGGTATTGAATGGTCACATCATAATCTTTGAGTAACTCCATCCATCTTCGCTGTCTCAAATTCAGATCCTTTTGAGTGAACACATTTGAGTGAACACATGCTGCAAACTACGATGATCAGTAAACACTTCACACTTAACACCATAAAGATAATGACTCCAGATCTTAAGAGCAAATACTACCGCCGCCAACTCCAAATCATGGGTTGGATAATTTCTCTCATGCACCGTGAATTGGCGCGACGTATAGGCAATAACATTCTTATCCTATATAAACACAGCGTCCAATCTAGAATGAGAAGCATCACAATAAACTATAAAGTCCTTACCTTCCACCGGTAATTCTAGAATGGGGGCGGTGGTCAAGAAAGTCTTGAATTTTTGAAAGCTCTCCTCACATTTTTCAGTTCAGTCAAATGGTATCTCCTTTTTGGTCAAATTGGTCAAGTGAGTATCAATTGAAGCAAAATTCTTAACAAATCAACGATAATAGCTAGCGAGTCACACGAAACTCCTAACTTCCATCACAGAGCTAGGCCTAACACAATTCCTAACCGCTTCAATCTTTTGAGGATCTACCATTACACCTTCTTTTGACACTACATGCCCCAAAAATGCAACTGATTTCAACCAAAATTCATATTTTGAAAATTTAGCATATAACTTTTTTTTCCTAAGAACACCCAAAACAGTACGAAGATGGTTGGCATGCTCTTCTTCACTTTTCAAATAAACCAAAATATCATCAATAAAGACTATCACAAAGGAATCAAGAAATGGCTTGAACACCCCATTCATCAAACTCATGAAAGCTGCAGGCGCATTGGTCAAACCAAAAGACATAACCAATCTAAACGTCGTCTTGGGTACATCCTCAGGCCTAATTTTTAATTGATGGTAACCGGATCTTAGATCAATCTTTGAGAAAACCGCTGCAACTTGCAATTGGTCAAAGAGATCATCTATTCTAGGCAAGGGGTACCTATTTCGAATAGTGACTCTATTTAATTGCCGGTAATCAATACACATTCTCATACTACCATCCTTCTTCTTAACAGACAAAATTGGAGCACCCCATGGGGAAGCACTGGGGAAAATAAATCCCTTATCAAGGAGCTCTTGGATTTGAGCCTTAAGCTCTCTTAATTCTGCCGGAGCCATGCGATATGGAGGGATATAAATGGAATGAGTACCAGGCTCTAAATCAATGCAAAAATCTATATCACTATCCGAAGGCATACCATGCAAGTCATTAGGAAACACTTCACTAAATTCAGACATCCCTACCATGAGCCAAATAAGCCAAACAACCCTGCTCTACTAATTTACTAGCCCGAATGGAGGATATATTCTTAGCTTGCTTAGGCTTGTACACCCCTTCCCACTCTAATTTTCCCCTTCCCAAAATTTTTAGAGTTACAGACTTAGTTTTACAATTAAGCACAGCATAATAGGGGGACAACCAAGTAATGCCTAAGATTATGTCAAAGTCAATCATATCCAAAATCACCAAATCAACCCAAGTCTGAAAACCCATAAACACAATAGGACAAGCATGATAGACATGGGTAACTATGATTGACTCTCCAACTGGGGTAGAAACACGAATAGGAGCGTCAAGAATATCATAAATTATCTCAAAATCAAAGGAAAATCTCACAGATACATACAAATAAGTAGAACCTGGATCAAACAACACATTAGCCATCCGGTCAAAAAACAAGAATAGTACCTGTGATCACCATGTCGGATGCCTCCGCCTCATTCTTGCCCGAAAAAGCATAACATTGAGCCCTATCATCTTGTCGAGCTACTTCCCTGCCTGGTTGCGTGTTACCCCTACCTCCATTACCATTACCATTTCCTCTACCTCCATGAACTCACTGATTACCTCCTCTCCCACCTTGTGGACGTCCTTTACCATTATTACCGTTCCCCGCAGGTACCACTGCCCTAGATTGCTGCTGTTGTGTGGAATCTAACACATATAGGTAGGGACAATCTCTCCTCATATGCCCAGGTTCTCCATAATTATAGCAAGTACGATCAAAATATGGTATGCTTCCCGTCAAAGGCGAGACAATCTGATTATCCTAAAAATTATGAGATGGAGTTCCTGAGTAGTTACCTGTAGTGGTGGGCATAGCGGACTGAATTGGCTTGGCTGCAAGTCTTGGCCTTCCAGACCCCTTAGAGTAAGAGCCTTGAAAGTTACTTGAATTCTTTGCCCTTTTTTCCCAAGCCTTAGCTTGACCGTCTCGCCTCACCCCCTCCACTTTCTTAACATAGTCTGTCACCTCATTAAAACTCCTCCGTGCAGAAGTCATATGGACAGATAATACTTGCAACTCAGAATTCAAACCTCTAATAAACAAACGGATCCTCTCCTACTCAGTAGTAACTAACTACGTAGAATATCTGGATAAAGCATGGAATTTGGCCTCATAAGCAGCCACAGACATACCACTTTACTCTAACGCCATAAATTCATCCTTCTTGTGATCCCTCAAAGTTCTGGGCACATACTTTTCTAGAAACAGAGCATGAAATTAGGTCCAAGTAACTGGAGGTAAAGTAGAAAATTTGCATTCCATATAAGCTCTCCACTACTGCTTGGCCTCACCTTGAAGTTGGAAAACATGAACTCAACCCCATGTTGGTGAACAATACCCAATTTATGCAGCCTCTCATAACAGTCTAAGATAAACTCATAAGCATCTTCAGTCTCAGAACCAACAAATACCGGAGACTTAAGCTTCAGAAACTTAGTCAACATATCATGCTCGTTCCCAGTCATAACAGAACCCAACAAAGGACGGAAGAAAACATCAGTACCTACATTTCCACCCGTCTTGGGCGCAGTGCTAGCAACAGGAGGATTAGTAGGTGTTTGAGTTGCTTGAGCATATGGAAGCACTCCAGGACCATCCAACCCTTTCAAGAACGCCATAATCTGCTGAGCTACCACCGGATCGATGGGTGGAACAGCCGCAGTATCCACTGGCACCTCTTCCTCTTGTCCATTTTCCTCAACATCTCCAACCTCAATATCTTCTTCTATCTCCTCATTATGTGCAGGAGGGTTCTCATTCATAGGAACATTATATATCGGCACCTCATTCACAGCAGGCACTACTCTCTCATGGCATCTACCCCTAGCTCTTCCTCTACCTCTACCTCGACCGCGACCTCTCGCTGCAGATTGCCTCAGCTGGATCATTGACAGGATCTTTGAGCCTAACACCATTATACCTAGTATTAACCATCTGCGAACAGAAGAATGAAGGAGGATAGATACCAATTAGAATTGCCAGATACCAATTGGAATCAAGTCATAGCACGAATGGAGACAAGAGAAAAATAGAGATTTCATAAAGTCCTATAGCCTCTTTAAGAAAAGTAAAGGCATCCCCCTACCGTTACGCGAGACTTTACTAGACTCATTTTGGTACATCGAGATCAACGAACCTAGGATATGATACCAACTTTGTCACGACCCAGACCGTCGTAATTGGCACCCACACTAACTATCCGGTGGGAGAACCACTACTACAACCCAAACTAAGCAACTAAAATAATACTAAGACAATTAAGTTACGGAAGCAAGTTAATTAACTAAACAAATGCGGAATAAACAACCTAGAACCTGAAAGTCAATGTACCAAAATATTTAAACAAATGATCCAAGTCTAAACAAGAAGGGATACATCCCTAAACTAATGAACTAATCAACTAACTAGAACAAATATCCAAGTATGGAAATAATGGACATAGAGGAAAGAGAATCCCACGGCAGCCCAGAAGAATTGGCTCACCCTTGAATTCGAAGCGATGATCACTGATCTTCTAAGCGAGGTATGTCAATAGTCGCGTGAACATACCCTGTAATCAACAAAAATAAGAGCAAGTGCAGAATCAGTACACAACCACAGTGTACTGGTAGGATCACGCGGCTATCCCACTAGTGCAACATAAGAAAGTCAAACAACATTATAATCACATGCATATATATCAACATATACAACATCATCAACATGAAGAATCAACAACGCATTTCACATTTATCATCACATCATTGGTCCTCTCATTGAACCCAAACCCAAACAGTTAGCATGCTGGAATGTGGCAATTCGATCCCATATTTATGCCAGAACGTGGCAACCGATCCCATATTTATGCCAGAATGTGCCAATCCGATCCAAGTTAGTTATGTCGAAACGTGGGAACCTATCCCATTCACACACCACAATCACAAATACAAGTACATCATCAAGATCATATATTTAAGTCATGATTTCATGTGAATGATATTCATCTATCTCATTTTCAACAAGTGTGATCAACATTGCAACATTCATACATACACAAGTATTATGACGAAGCAAGAACAAGCATACATCACACAAACATAGAATCACAACCATCACCTACCTCAAAGCAAGCTTAAAAACCCTAAGAAACTTGATCTTTCCCTTTTCGGATTCGTTCCGCTTGTTCTTGGTCTACAAACAATCAATATAATGCAGGAATCAATAAACAATTAGTAATTACCTAAATTACCAACAAATCTAACAAACCCTAGATCAACCCATGATCCCAATTATCCAATTATTCAAGATCAAAACCCTCCCCCATCGATATTCACCTATTCTATGACGTTCTATGAATCAAAAAATAGATTCAGGGAGTGAAAAGCTTACCTGTAGCCTCAAGATTGGTGAAATATGAGTATGAGTCGCCTGGGGGTCGTTCCTTAGCTCTAAAAGTTGAAAAGTGCATAATGAGATTGTTTAGGGGTTTATTAATGACTTTAATTCGCGTCGGGCCCGCCACAACGGCCACTACCCCATCACAGCGGTGACGCTAGAGCGACAATAATTACCGCCAAAGAGGCATTCTTGAACCAGTGAGCTATTCGTCTTTCATCTATGATTTTAAGTCTCGTCATACCCGCCACAACGACCCAAATCCCGCAGTAGCGGCTCCGCCAGAACGGCCAAACCCAGCGCCAAAGCGGCCAAAACAAAACTGAGAACTATTTAAAGAATTCCAAAATTGCCCTTTCACAACACAATTCTAACCCACAACACTCAGAAAATACCCTTTGCACTAAGATCGATTCTAGGAGTTGTACTCGCTCGAATTCAGTTCCGTAAAGTCGTACGGATTCCTTAACAAGTTAGCTATATACTCATGCAATCAAAACCATAATTACTCTACCCGATTTTTACCATATTTCCCTACCTTTTGGTGACTCTGATTTCCTCCAAATCTGGACAAGGTTGGGAAAATTCAAATACTATAAAAAAGTTTTTCTTGCCCCAAATTTTCCCTCGTTGGCATTTCTATAACGACCGAACCCGATCGTTACAATAAATTTTGAAAGGATTTCAATGCTAAGAATAAAGATGTAGGGCGAGATAGGATTGCCTTGACGGATACCTCTTGAGGGACATAAATAGTCAATAGTCGAACAATTTACAAGGATAGCAATTTTACTAGAACTGACGCAACTCATAATGAGTTTAGTAATATTTTGTGGAAATTTAAAATAGAGGAGGGTTCTAAAAATAAAAGACCATTCTAGACGATCAAATGCTTTCTCTAGGTCTATTTTGAGCAAGAAGTGGCCCTGCTTGCCTCTTTTTTTATTTATGTGGGAGATAATTTCTTGAATGAGCATAGCATTATCACTAGCTCGACAACCCTTTAGGAAACTAAATTGGAAGGGGCCAACAAGCTTGTCTAGAAAAGGCTTTATACGATCCACAATGATCTTAGAAATGATCTTATAGATGGTATTACAGAGACCAATGGGTAGAATTTTGTTTAGATTGTTCGCATTGGGGAATTTGGGGATGAGGCAAAGGTAAGTGTTGTTTATGGGTTCTGGAATGGAGTGCGATTGAAAATTTTGGTGACAAAAATTTGTGACTGAAGAACTGACCATAGACCAATGCTTTTGGTAAAAATATGGGTGGATCCCATCAAGGCCAGAGGCCTTAAAGGGTTTAAAGGAGAAGACGACACGAATGATTTCTTGATCTTGGAGGGGCATGTCAAGTGGCAAGAGGTCGAGGTTATGGAAACAGGGCGTAGCATTGGAAATATTTTTAAGTTCAGTACAACGAAGACTAGTCATGAACATAGACTCGAAGTACTGCTTGGTATGTAAAATGATCTCAGTACAGTCAATAATCCAATTACCAGAATCTTCTTGAAAGAAAGAGATCCTATTTTTCCTTCTCCTATTGGATACAGAGATGTGGTAAAATTTTGTGTTTGCATCTCCGTTATTAATCCAGTTGATCCTACAGCGAATCTTCCAGTAATACTCTTCCATTTTAAGGATGTTTCTATACTCTCAAGTAAGCGTACTTTCAAGATTTTGGAGAAAAGAACTATAGGGGTATCTTGAGGAATTTTGGATGCCCGACAGCCTAGCAAGAATGATTCTTTTTTGTTTAAAATTGTTGCCAAAATGGTTCTTGCTCCAAGCAGTAATTTTGTCTTTAAAAATATGATTTGCCTCTACGTAGGAATGGTTATGCCAACACTGGTGGATTATGTTTTTGAAATCAGGGTGGCGATACCAGAAACTCTCCAATCGAAAAGGTTTAACTCGAGGACGAACAAAAAGATGGAAGAGGTTAATTTGAAGAGGATTGTGATCAAAGTGAGCTTTAGGGAGGTGAGTGCCAGAGAAATTAGGGTAATAATCCAACCAATAAGAGTTGATAAAGCAACAATCAAGTATATCTAGTATAAGACTATGACACATTTTCCGAAGATTGGACCAAGTATATCTACTGCCCTTAAAGCCTAGATCTAAAAGCCGACAACAGTTAACACAATTTTTAAAGTCAGAATTATTCTTACGACTATACGATACACCACCCCATTTATCTTTTTGACTAAGGATGTCATTGACATCCCCAACAAATAACCAAGGACTACGAGTGGTTCTAGACAAGGAGTATAAACTATCCCATAAGAGCTTGCAATTTTCTACTAGATTGCTAGCATAGATAATGCTCAAAGTACAAGAGATATGGATAGGGCTGGCCTGAATCATTGCATGAAGCTCCTGAATAGATTGACGAATGTGAGTCACGGTAACCATGCTAGAGACCCATAAGAGACCAATCCCATCGAAGTTACCAAAAGAAGGTACCTCAAGGTAGTCATCAAAGCCGAACTCATTTTTTATGCTTAGTGGCATTCCATTTTTGTCTCAAGAAGAGAAACCATGAAAGGATTGTGAGTATTAACGAGTTCTCTAAAGTCCCTTTTGAAGTTGTCTCCGTTGGCCCCACGAGTATTCCAGACAATAAAGCAAGTAGGCTTATTCATTGGAAACGAGTTGGTTGAGTTGTAAATAATAAACTAATAAAGTTATAGTCATGTCTGTATTTTTATCTTAATTTCACCTCGCTTTTATCTAGAATTCACTTCGTAATTCTTTGCAGTGACGGAAGAGATAACGTAAAAAATAATAATGTATACAATCAAATGCTTACTAAGTATGGTCCCTAGGTTCTTTTCTTTTGTGTTTTGAGAATTAAATTACATTAATTTTGATTAATATTTTAAGATATATATTTTTATTTAAATTAAATTTATTTTTCAATACAAAATATGAGAATATTTCTAGCAAAATAGGAGTAATTATTATTTGCAAGATAACCAATTAATTCTCTCTCTGAGAGTAAATGAGTAATGTCTTTTCATTTGGAGAGTCTTTGAGTCAATTCCTTGAATAATTATTTATGTTTATGAAATTATCAATTAATTTTTTTCACATTTTTTTAAAATTGTAAAATCACTCAAACTGTTATTTTTATTATTATTATTTTCAAATTATATTGTATATTACAAATGATTTCTTCTCTCCTAATTGACATGTCACATTAAATATTTTATTCAATTCAAATTTGAAATTATTAACTATTAGACAAAAAGAAAAATATAAAATATTACCATTCTAGAAGAATTTTTTATGCTTTTTATTATTTGATAACACATACTTTATAAACAATTTTTTTAAAAAAAAACATATGCTTTGACATACATAAAACCTAATAATATTATAGAGAGCAATAATATTCATTTGGAGCGACTCAAAAAGAAAAGAAAAATAAGATCATAAGTCCAAACTTAGTAATAAGTTGAAATATTTTTATTTATTATTTTAGCATAAGTAGAGGCCTTCTACATAAATATTAATGTCATTAATTCCATCCTCTATTGGAGCTCCGTGAATTTCCAAATATCTCCAACTACATTTCTCAACATCATAAAAGTAACAAAATAAAATATTATTTTTTACCGCAATAAATATAATTTCGCCATTACGAGAATCGCAGATCCTTGAGGAGGTCCATATTTTGGTTTCAATATAAGGAATGTGAATGCCATGACTCTTCCATTCTTCTTTTTCAGAATTTTCTGAAATCCATAAATCATTTTCACCGGTGAAACTTCCACAACGGTCCAACAATGTTATTTTTCCCTTCACTTCTATCAAATCATAATTAAATATCTTGTCACATATATCATTACCCAATCCAATAACTCTGAAATTTTCAGCTCTTAAATCAAATGCAATTATTGAATTCTTCGAGTAATCCATCATATAGATAAATCCTTCAATAGAGCAACTTTTCATACTAAAACATGGGAAAAAATTACTGATATCTTTAAATTTTCTCCGTGATTTGTCTATGCTTAAGATGAAAATAAATTTCCGTACATGTCCACTTGAATTATGAACTTGCACCAAAACTTTGTACTTCTTTTCTACGGGTTCATAACCTAGCGAATAGTAATATAAAGATTTAACCGAGTGAAATTTTTTTATCTGATAGGAAAGTACTATCATTTTAATTGTACTGGAATTGAAAATTTTAATAGGCTCCTTATCGTGCTTCCAGATGCACTTCGAATCATTAACACACGGTCCATTGAAAAATTGACCGTGACAATCAAAATTCCATCTAGATGTATTTCCTTCTTCGTTTAGATCTACAACGTATAGATCTTCAGTTTCCCCATAAGGAATTTTGTTCCACCATCGCGAGTCATAGAATGTAGGTGATGGACATGAGTAAAATCTAAATCCAACACAAGGGCATCAAAAAATTTGGAAACGCACCTAAAGCGCATCAATGACATAACAGGAAGCCATAGGAATATTTCAACAATTAGTTCTTGAGCAAGAGTAGGAATTCTTCTTATAGGTATCATATTTGTATCCTAAGTGGAGGCTGAAGACTGAGTGAGTCAAACTAATGTCTTTGCAAGCTCTTATAAGCAGGCTAAATTTTCCTCATTAAATATTTTATTTGATCTGATCCAAAATAACTTTTTATTTTTTTGACTTGACTTCATAGGAAATTTAATAAATTAAATAAGATTTTTGAATTATGTATATATATATGGTGATAAATTAAAGATATGTATAATTTACTAAAATACAATTTTAGTTAATATACCATATGAAAAAGTCCAAACTAAATATCATTTGTCGAAAAAGAAAAAGACATTCTTTATGAAACAAACTAAAAAGGATTATAAGATAAACTAATTAAAATTAAAAAATAATTGAATTTATATATTTAAAACTGTACAAATTAATTATTTATCTATAAGAGCAAATGAATAATGTTTTTTCTATTTGTGTAGACTCTCTTGAGTCTTGCCTCTCTACAAAGATTAGCCAGCTCACATATATCAAACATTATAGACAAGTAATGCTATGATTGAGTTTATTTCTTAAATAATCATTTATATTTCAAAAATCGTCTATTAAATTATATTTGATCTTTTATAACTATAAAAATCACTCAATTTTTTCCCTCAAAATGCTAAACAAAAAAAATTTATTCTCTTTTAGTTGACATGCCATGTCACATTAAACACTTTATTCAGTTCAAATTTGAAAAACGAAAGAATATAAAATATTACCTTTTGAGAAGAATTCTTTAATGAAATTTTTTTTGTTTAATTATTTGAGAACATATACATTGACATGCATAAATCCTAATATAAAAAAAAAAGGAAACAATAATATTTGATTCATTTGAAGCGACTCAAAAACAAAAAGACTCGAAAACAAAATGAGACAAAAACAGTGTTATTAACTTTAATCCTTCTTCTTCGCTGCTCTCGGCGTATGATAGTGTGAACTGCTAACGTGTGCCAATTGACAGAATGGTGAGAGGAAGGAAGAAAAAGGAAGTACCTAAGCTGTTGGTGACGCCGGAAAGAATGGAGCATACAGATCTAGGGAGCAACATGCAAATGGATGATACAGTAGGGAAAGAATCAATGTAACAGTGGCCACCACTTCCATCGAAGGAGGTGACCACAAAATCTATTGGAGCAACGCAACATGAAAAGAATGGAGACAAGGAATCTCAAGGCGAAATAAGTAGTAATCAAGGTAGTGACAAACAAGACGTGAAGGAAGTAGAACCGAGGAAAATGGATAAACTTCTTTAACTCAAGTAGGTTGTCAGCTAAAGGGAGGAGTTTGAGTTATATAACTCCAGTCATGAAGATTGGAGAAAAAGTGATTGAACTAAAGAAGGAAGAAATTGATAAACCAACAGAGTAGTGGAAACAATCCCTTATTCTATATGTTGTAGGGGAATCACCTACCATAGCTGCGATGGAAAGGTACATAGCTTTACAAGTTAATACTGTGAGTAAGCCTAAGGTGTACTATCATAATGATGGCTATTTTTTAGTGCGATTTGCTAATTTGGATGATAAAAATGAAGTATTGTACTCAGGACCACACTTGCTCGACAATCGACCCATTATTATGAAGGTTTGGAGTCTTGAGTTTGATTTCAATAAGGAAGTGCTACAAACAGTCCCTATTTGGGTGAAATATCCTAATTTGCCTCTCAGTTGCTGGAGTATGGACTCCTTGAGTAGGATTAGTAGTGGACTAGGGGAACCACTATATGCAAATGAATGCACTACTAAGGTTGATAGAATATCATTTTCTCAAGTGCTTATTGAAATGGATGTGGCTAGGGAATTACCTAGAAAGATGAAAGTTGAAGATCCAAGTGCAAGGGTATTTAAACAAGCAGTACAATATGAATGGGTACCAGAATATTGTGCTAAATGAATGCAGGTGGCGCATAAATGTAATGGGAAAGAAGGGGTGAAAGTACAGAGGAAAGTAACTAAATGGTAACCTAAAGTGGATGCTAATCAAACAAGGGAGGTTAAGGTACCAGAAGTCAAGGAATAAGTAGTAGCACCTAGAGAGGAAATATGGAAGCAAACACCAGTAAGGCAATAGGAAGAAGTTCAAGAAAACCACCAGATGTGCAAATGATGATGCAGAACAGATTTGTTACTATACAGGTTTATGAACAAGGAAGTTCAAGTCAGGATTGCCAACATAAGCACAAGCAGGGTGAAGGAGATAACAGGAACATACCAGTTTTGACTGCATATGCAGCTAGTCACTTGGAACATTAGAGGACTAAATAAACCTCACAAACATAAGGAATTAAGGTTGTTTTTGAGGGAAAATAATGTTAGTATTATAGTAGTACTAGAGCATAAAATAAAGGAAGAGTTGGCTAATAAAAAAATCCAGAAAATTGCTCCAGGGTGGAGATATGAGGGAAATTATGCATTTACTCCTAAGGGTAGAATTTGGATGATATGGGATCCTAAGTGTATGGACTGTGTAGTGGGAAGTAAGTCTGATCAATACATACAAACAAACATATAGATTAAAGGAAGTGGAATGGAGTTTATGTTTGTGGTAGTTTATGGGTTACATACAATTAAAGATAGACTGGTATTGTGGGAGGACCTTAGGAGACTGGTTGCTATAGCTCAAGGACCATTGTTGTGCATAGGGGACCATAATGTAGTGCTGCAAGCTGAAGATAGACCACAAGGCAGCCAAGTACAAGATATAGAGGTTAAAGACTTCAATGATTTCATAATAGACACTGGTATGCAGGAGCTGAAAATAGTTTGGGGCATATACACATGGACGAATGGACACACATGCAGCAGGATAGACATGGCTTTAGTGAATGCTGAATGGATGATACAAATGCCAATTATGGAGGTGAAAATACTCAGGCCAGGGGTGTCTGATCACTCTCCTTTGAAGATTGCACTAGATAAGAGGAACCACAAGAATTATAGAGCTTTTAGATTCTTTAACTGCATTGCAGATCATACAAGTTTCCTACCATTAGTAAAGCAAGCATGGCAAGGAGAGGCAAAAAGGTGCATGAAAGAAGTCTGGAACAAACTCAGAATAGTCATCAGAGCTATTAAACTGAATAATACTGAATTCAGGGGAGTTAGGGACAGGATACATATCATTAGAACACAGCAACATCAAATTCAACATGAAATGATAGATCACAGGCAAGTGCAAGATAAAAAGGAACAAGAGAAGGCACTGAAACAACAACTGGAGAAATGGATTCTAATTGAGGAGAGTGCTATGAGACAAAAGTCAAGGGTGCAATGGTTGGATCTAAGAGATGCAAACACAAATTGTTTCTTTGCTTACATGAAGAACATGCGGGCACAAAATATTATAACTAGCCTTAAAACTGTTGCCGGTATTAGTGTGTATTCTCAAGAGGAAATTGAAAAGGAGGCAATTACATTTTATTAGGAACTTCTTGGTCATAATGCATTTAGGTTGCCTAGTGTGGATAAGCAAGTAATGAAGGAAGGCGGAAAGTTGAATAGAAACAAATGAAATTAGCAGCTCCAATTACAAAAGAGGAGGTGGAATCTGCTTTGCAGAGGATTAATGATCTTAAAGCTCCAGGGAAGGATGGACTCAATGCTGTTTTTTTCATGAAAGCATGGCAGTGGTGGGAGATGAGGTAATTAATGTTGTCCTATAATTCTTTAATACAGGGAAATGTACCAGGCAATTAATTGTACAAATGTAACTCTCATTCCTAAGGTGCAGAATCCAACCAGGATTAGTGAGTATATGCCTATATCATGTTGCTCAACATTATATAAATCATAGCTAAAGTCATCACTGCAAGGTTAAAACCTGTTATGGAAACATTAGTGGATCCAAATCAGTCATATTTTGTACCAGGGAGGGCATTGAATGATAATGTAATATTGAGTCATGAATTGGTTAAAGGGTATGGTAGACAAGGAATTTCAAGGAGATGTATGGTGAAGGTGGACATGAGGAAAGCATATGCCTCCTTGGAATGGACATTTTTGGAACAAATACTGGAAGAACTTCAAATGCCAGCCAAAGTCATTCAATGGATCATGCAATGTGTTACTACAATCACTTATTCTATCCAGATAAATGGACATAGCACAACTCCTTTTAAGGCAAAGAGGGGAGTGAGACAAGGATATCCAATGTCTCCTTACCTATTTGTGCTTGCCATGGATTAATTGACTAGAATTTTAAAGAACTTGCAGAAAAATCCTGATTTTCACTACCATCCTAGATGCAAAAAATAGAAAATAGTGCAGTTGAGCTTTGCTGATGATTTGCTAATGTTTTGTAGAGGTGACCTAAAGTCAGTGAAATTGTTTTATGATGTTTTCTAAAGCTTCTGGTCTGGTTGCAAATGTAGAAAAGAGTAGTGTCTATTTTGGAGGAGTCAATAAACAACATTAAGAGGAGATTTTGTAGGAACTACAATATGTTAAAGGTGAACTACCTTTTAGGTACCTTGGAGTGCCCTTGAGTACTAAAAGGATTTTCATTGTACAATGTAAGCCTCTACTGGACAGGATGTTAAGCAGGATTACAAGTTGGACAACAAAGTTCCTATCATATGCAGGTAGAGCTCAACTTATCAAAAGTGTGTTGTATGCAATTCAAATGTTTTGGGCTCAGATTTTTGCTCTTCCAAAGGAAGTGATACAAACAATGGAGAATATGTGCAGGAAATTTCTATGGACAGGAAATATTGAGACTTTGAGGAAAGCATTAGTGGCATGGGACAAGATGTTTTGGCCAAAAGCAAGTGTAGGATTGAATTTCCTTGATATATATATACATGGAACAAAGCAGCATTTGGCAAGTTATTGTGAAATCTATGCCAAAAAAAGGATAAATTATGGGTTGTATGGATACATAGTTACTATGGAAAAAAGGTGTATGGAATATATAAGCTCAACATGCTTCTTGGGTGGTACAGAAGATACTAAAGGCTGCAAAATATTTACAAGAGGCAGGATTTAGTAAAAGGGATATGAGTAATATGACACAGTACAACATAAGTAAACTGTATTGGTAGATAAGAGGTACAAAGTAGAAGGTAGAATGGAGATCACTAGTGTGGACAAATTTTGGAGCCCCTAAGTGGTTGTTCATCATGTATTTGGCCGTGAAAAGAAGACTTGCAACAAAAGACAGATTGGCAAAGTGGGGAATCATTCAAGTACTAACATGTCCCTTATGTCAATTAGTAGATGAAGATCATGATCACATATTTTTCCAATGTACATATGCAGCAGAGGTGTGGAGGAGTATACTACATTGGCAGGGAATAGCAAGAAATGCAATGAACTGGACTAGTGAGATAAATTGGGCAGTGCAATACATGAAAGGAAGAAGCAGCAAGTCCCTTGTGTATAGAATGGCAATGGCAAACACAATTTATCATTTATGGCAAGAGCGCAATATCATAATTTTTCAACAAAAGCAGTTGTTAGTAAGCTACTTGATCAGGCGTATAATTCAAGAGATACATGGGAGAGACATTAGATATCCAAGAATAGCTACTAGATTAAGCACTTTAAATACTTATCCATAGAGATAGCTAGCAGATGTGAGAACTTGGTTTAGCAAGGATGGAGCTTATGTCCATACCGGCTATTTTTTTGTTTTGTAACGTTTACTTGGTAAATAAAATGTTTACTTACCAAAAAAAAACTTTATAAAATTAAATAACAAGCAAATCATTTTTTAAAACAAAAAGGTCACAAGTTCAAACTATAATTTGTGACAAGTAATGTAATTTTTTTTAGCATAAGTAGAGGCTTTCTACATAAAAATTAAGTCCACGGTTTAATTTCAAATATATCGTTCCACTACAAAAATCATTTTGATCGTAGAAATATTCATAACAAATCTAACAATGCTAATTTGTTCTTTGCTTCTATCAAACTCTACTCAAATATATTTTCATGTATATCATTATTCAATCCGATAATTTTAAAATTCCATCTCTAAAATCAAATGCAAATAATAATTTCCTTGAGTAATCCAACATGTATCTAAATAACTCCTCGTATTGATAAATCTTTCCTACTAAGACATGTAAAAAATTAACGATGCTTTTAATTTCTTTTCATGATTCGTTATCTATGGTTAAAGTGAAATTTCAACTTATTGTGGGCCCACTTAAAATCTTAACTATCATCAAAACTTTATACTTTTTTTCTAACGGTTCATAACCTAGTGAACAATAATTTAGAGGGTTGTACAAAGTTATTTGAGTGAGGAATTTGTTTCAGCATAGAAGTCGTATTTTTTTCTTGTACTGAAATTGAAAATTCTAACAAACTTTAAGTACCTGAGTAATTTTTTTTCCATTGGGAAACTCTTAAGTCTTGGCTTTCATATTTCGAACATTACATTACAATTCAACAGATTTTTTCTAAATTGAGTTGTAAATAATAGACTAATAAAGTTATAATCATGTCCGTAATTTTATCTTAATTTCACCTAACTTTCATATGAAATTCAACTCGTAATTCTTTATAGTGACGGAAGAGATAAAGTAAAAATATATATTTAATTTATATGATCAAATGCTTATTAAATATGGCCCCTCAGTTCTTTTCTTTTGTGTTTTGAGGATTAAATTATATTAATTTTGATTAATATTTTAAGGTATATAATTTTATTTAAATTAAATTGATTATCTAAATACAAAATATGAGAATATTTCTAGCGTAATACGAGTAATTATTATTTGTAATATAACCAATTAATTCCTATCCCTAAGAGTAAATGAGTAATGCTTTTTTATTCAGAGAGTCTTTGAGTTAATTCCTTGAATGGTTATTTCTGTTTATGAAATAGTTAATTAATTTTTTTTATAGTTTTTTGGAATTGTACAATCACTCAACTGTGACATTTCATGTCACATTAAATATTTTATTCAATTCAGATTTGAAATTCTTAATTATTAGGAAAAAAGAAAAAAGAAAATATTACCATTCTAGAAGAAATTTTTTATGAATTTTTTATTATTTGATAGCACATACTTTGTAAACAAATTTTAAAAAAAGCATATGCTTTTACATACATAAATCCTGATAATATTATAATATATTGAGCAATAATATTCATTTGGAAAAGAAAAAAAAGCAATGTCTTTTAACTTGATAGAATTAAATAACAAGCAAATCAATGGAAAAAATAAGATAACAAGTCCAAACTTAGTAATAAGTATTGAAATATTTTTATTTATTTTAGCATAAGTATAGGATTTCTACATAAAAATTAATGACATTAATTCCATCTTCTGTTGGAGCTCCATGAATTTCCAAATATCTCCAACTATTTTTTTCAACATCATAAAAGTTACAAAATAAAATACTATTTTTCATCGCAATAAATATAATCTCTCTATCACGAGAATCATAGAATCTTTGAGGTGGACAATATTTTGGTTTCGATATATCTTCCACATCTTTCCATTGTAGAGGAATGTGAATGCCATGACTCTTCCATTCTTATTTTTCAGAATTTTCTAAAATCCACAAATCATTTTGACCAGTGAAACATCCTCAATAGTCTAGCAACGCTATTTTATCCTTCAATTCAATCAAATCATAATCAAATATATTGTCACATATATCATTTCCCAATTCAATAACTCTGAAATTTTCAGCTCTTAAATCAAATGCAACTATTGATTTCTTCGAGTAATCCATCATATAGATAACTCCTTTAATAGAGTAACTTTTTATACTAAAACATGGGAAACAAATCAAAGATACCTTCAATTTTTCTCCATGATTTGTCTATGCTTAAAGTGAAAATAAAATTTTGTACATGCCTACGTGAATTATCAACCTGCATCAAAACTTTGTACTTCTTTTCTATGGGTTCATAGCCTAGTGAATAGTAATATGAAGATTCAATTGAGTGAGAATTTTTTCTCTGATAAGGAAGTAGTACCATTTTTCTCGTACTTCCAGATGCAGTATGAATCATTAACACACGGTCATTGAAATATTTATCATGACAATTAAAATTCCATCTAGATGTATTTCCTTCTTCGTTTAGATCTACAACGTATAGATCTTCAGCTTTTCCCATAAGGAATTTTGTTCCACCATGGCGAGTCATACAGCGTAGGTAATGGACACGAGTAATATCTGAATCCAACACAAGGACATCAAAACTTTTGGAAACACATCTAAAGCGCATCAATGACAAAACAGGAAGCCATTGGATATTTCAACAATTAGTTCTTTAAGAAGAGTAGGAATTCTTCTAATAGGTATGATATTTGTATCTTAAGTGGAGGATGAAGACTGAGTGAGTCAAACTAAAGTCTTTGCAAACTTTTATAAGTAGGCTAAAGTTTGCTCATTAAATGTTTTATTTGACTTTATTATCTACTTGTATTAAACCATTTGCATTGGATTAAATTTATATTAAGTTGATCTGATTCAAAATAATTGTTTATTTTTTTTACTTGACTTAATAGGAAATTTAATAAAGTAAATAATATTTTTGAATTATTTATATATATGGTGTTAAATTAAGGATATGTATAATTTACTAAAATGCAATTTTAGTTAATATACCATATGAAGAAGTCCAAATTAAAGATCACTTGTCGAAAAAGAAAAAAACATCCTTTATGAAACAGACTAAAATGGATTATAAGATAAACAAATTAAAATTAAAAAACAACTAAATTTATATATTCAAAACTATACAAATTAATTATTTATCTATAAGAGCAAATGAATATTATTTTTTCTATTTGTGTAGACTCTCTTGAGTCTTTCCTCTCTACAAAGATTAACCAGCTCACATATATCAAACATTATATATAAGTAATGTTCTCATTAAGTTAATTTATTAAATAATTATTTATATTTCTAAAATTTTCTATTAATTAAAATTACTTGATTTTTATAACTATAAAAATCACTCAATTATTTTTTTCCTCAAAAATGCTAAATTAAAAAAAAAATCTCTTTTAGTTGACATGCCATGTCACATTAAACACTTTATTCAATTCAAATTTGAAAAAAGAAAGAATATAAAATATTACCTTTTGATAAGAATTCTTTTATGATCTTTTTAAAAAAATCAGTTGAGAACATATACATTGACATGCATAAAGCCTAATATAACAGAAAGAAAAATAATATTTGATTCATTTGAAACAACTCGAAAAAAGAGAGAGACAAAAAGAGTGTTATTAACTTTATATAATTAAATACCAAACAAATTATTTTATTTTAAAAAAGGTCACAAGTCCAAACTTTAATTTGTGACAAGAAATGTAATTTTTTTAGCATAAGTAGACGCTTCCTACATTAAAATTAAGTCCAAACTTTTATTTCAAATATATCTTTCCACTACACAAATTATTTTGATCATATAAATATTCATAACAAATCTAATAATGATAATTTTTTCCTCACTTCTATCAAACTGTATTAAAATATTTTGTCATCTATATCATTACTCAATCCAACAATTCTAAATTTTCAGCTCTAAAATTTAAATGCAAATAATAATTTCTTCAAGTAATCCAATATGTAGCTAAATAACTCCATGTATTGAGAAACTCTTCCTACTAAAATATGTAAAATATCAACGATGCTTTTAATCCCATTCATGATTCATTGTTTATGCTTAAAGTGAAAATTCAACTTCTTGTGGGCCCACTTGAAATCTTAACTATCATCAAAACTTTATTATTTTTTTCTAATGGTTTATAACCTAGTGAACAGTAATTTAGAGGGTTGTACAGAGTTATCTGAGTAAGGAATTTGTTTCGACAAGAATGTCGTATTTTTTTCGTGTACTGAAGTTGAAAATTCTAATAAATTCTAAGTAAGTGTGAATTTTTATTATTTTTTTTCATTTGGAGACTCTCAAATCTTGCTTTCATATTTCAAACATTACATTACAATCCAAGAGATCTGTTCTAAATTGAGTTGTAAATAATAGACTAATAAAGTTATAGTCATGTATGTATTTGTATCTTAATTTCACCTCGCCTTTTTCTAGAATTCACTTAGTAATTATTTGCAGTGACGGAAGAGATAACATAAAAAATAATAATGTATACGATCAAATGCTTACTAAGTATGGTCCCTCTGTTCTTTTCTTTTGTGTTTTGAGAATTAAATTAGATTAATTTTGATTAATATTTTAAGATATATATTTTTATTTAAATTAAATTGATTTTTAAATACAAAATATGAGAATATTTCTAGTGGAATAGGAGTAATTATTATTTGCAAGAAAATCAATTAATTCTCTTTGTGAGAGTAAATGAGTAATGTGTTTTCACTCGGAGAGTCTTTGTGTTAATTCCTTGAATATATATTTATGTTTATGAAATTATCAATTAATTTTTTTTTATATTCTTTTAAAATTGTAATATCACTCAAACTGTTTTTTTATTATTATTATTATTTTCAAAATATATTGAATATAACAAAAGATTTCTTTTCTCCTAATTGACATTTCATGTAACATTAAATATTTTATTCAATTCAAATTTATTATTCTTAACTATTAGACAAAAACAAAAAATATAAAATATTATCATTCTAGAAGAATTTTTTTATACTTTTTATTATTTGATAACACATACTTTATAAATAATTTTTTTTTAAAAAAACATATGCTTTTAACATACATAAAGCCTAATAATATAATAGAGTGCAATAATATTCATTTGGAGCGACTCAGAAAGAAAAGAAAAATAAGATCATAAGTCTAAACTTAGTAATAAGTTGAAATATTTTTATTTATTATTTTAGCATAAGTAGAGGCCTTCTACATAAATATTAATGCCATTAATTCCATCTTCTATTGGAGCTCCGTGAATTTCCAAATATCTCCAACGACTTTTCTCAACATCATAAAAATAACAAAATAAAATATTATTTTTCACCGCAATAAATATAATTTCGCCATTACGAGAATCGCAGAATCCTTGAGGAGGTCCATATTTTGGTTTCAATATATCTTCCACATCTTTCCACTGCGAAGGAATGTGAATGACATGACTCTTCCATTCTTCTTTTTCAGAATTTTCTAAAATTCATAAATCATTTTCACCGGTGAAACTTCCACAACAATCCAGCAATGCTATTTCGCCCTTCACTTCATTCAAATCATAATTAAATATCGTGTCACATATATCATTACCTAATCCAATAACTCTGAAATTTTCAGCTCTTAAATCAAATGCAATTATTGAATTCTTCGAGTAATCCATCATATAGATAAATCCTTTAATAGAGCAACTTTTCATACTAAAATATGGTAAAAAATTAATGATATCTTTAATTTTTCTTCATGATTTGTCTATGGTTAAGGTGAAAATAAAATTTCGTACATGCCCACTTGAATTATGAACTTGCATCAAAACTTTGTACTTCTTTTCTACGGTTCATAACCTAGCGAATAGTAATATAAAGATTTGACCGAGTGAAATATTTTTCTCTTATAGGGAAGTACTATCATTTTTTCTGTGCTGGGATTGAAAATTCTAACAGGCTCCTTATCGTGCTTCCAGATGTTGTACGAACCATTAACACACGTTCCATTGAAATATTGATCGTGACCATCAAAATTTCATCTAGATGTATTTCATTATTTGTTTAGATCTACAACGTATAGATTTTCAGCTTTCCCCATAAGGAATTTTGTTCCACCATTGCGAGTCATAGAGTGTAGGTGATGGACATGAGTAAATTATGAATCCAACACAAGGGCATCAATTTTTTTGGAAACGCACCTAAAGCGTATCAATGACATAAAATGAAGCCATATGAATATTTCAACAATTAGTTCTTGAGGAAGAGTAGGAATTCTTCTCATAGGTATCATATTTGTATCCTAAGTTGATATTGAAGAATGAGTGAGTCAAACTAATGTCTTTGCAAGATTTTATAAGTAGGCTAAGTTTTCCTCATTAAATGTTTTGTATGACTTTATTATCTACTTGAATGAAAACACTAGGGAATTTGGCCGCGCTTCGCACAGTTATGAAATATATATGTAAACTTATTTTAAAAACTAATTATGATACAATAAATAAAAAATTAAATAAAGATTTTAAAAAAATGATAAAATAACAATAATTTTTTTTGTGTAGAATTCGAGCTTAAGTGGATTACATTTTTATTATAAAATATTTTTCAGAATTAAAAAACTAATTTATTAAGAAAAAAATTTCATATATATTATGATGTTAATACATAAAACTCGGATAAACTTATTGAAGGACTTGATTTTTGTTTTCTTATTTTTGAAAAATGATAAATTTACTATCTGATGAATCTTCCTTTAATTCGAAAAAATAAATGATGAAACTAAAAATAGGAGGAAAAAGTGATAAATATTTCTATTTCATTTCTTCTTTGATATTTAATCCTTTCTTTGTCCTTGGTTTTTCTCTTATTCATCATCGTCTAAATAATTATTTTTCTATATTTTTCATTATCATCTAAATAAACCTCTATTTCTAATTTTTCGTATATGTCATATATTATTCTGGTAATTCTTTAGAAGTAAAAGATATGAACAAATTTAAATGGTTCTTCACCATAAGAAATACCTAAGACTTGCGTATTTCAATACTTAATATGCATTTCTTTTGAGCCATGAGTAGTAAAATTTGAACGTCTGCTGGCGTAGTTAGTTGTGTTCTAACAAAGTTACAAATAACTAATTTGAGCCTAAATAAAAATGTAATTTACTACATTTAAATAATTTATAAGAACATAAATTAAAAAAATATATAGAGAGAACATATGAAAAAGAAAGTAAAAGAAGAAAAATAACAACACGATTTTGTCAAGTCCTTAATCACAAAATCAAAGATGATAAAAAAATCAGATAATCAATGCAATTATTTTTGAGATTTTATCAGCACCCCTTATATTCATATCCAAGAGCCTTTTCATGGAGTCAAACTAAATTATAAATCTGATACTACAACAATAATATAGAATACCACTATTTCAAATATGGAATACAAATAAAAATCTTGAATAGGAATCTAATGAAACAAAAAATATGAATATATATAGACAAAATTGAAGAAATTAATATCATAAGGTATCTTAAATTTTGAAATTAAATAGTTGTGGGTTATGAATATGAAAATTTAAAGAAAAAGAGATAATAATACTAATTAAAGTAAAAGTTTAATTAGGTATAAGTTATGGAGATAAGAATTTTAAAATAAATAAAAGAAGGAAAAAATAAAATAATGAAGACAAAAAAAAACTCATGAACTATTCAACATTTGTTGGGTGTTTAAGTTTTATTAGGAAAGAAAGCAAATTAACTCCATTGTGTTTAACAAAATTGAAAGAGGAAAAAAATACAATAAAAAAAGAGACAAATATCTTGAAATGTTAGAGTCGTTAATATTGAGACTTTTATTTTTTTGTAACAAACAATAATAGTGAGTGTAAATAATTTTTCAGACATTTAAGTATAACAATAAATAGAGGAGTAGTAATTGATATATTTATTTTTTGTACCATAATGACCTGTTCCCGTCGTTATAGAAAAGCCAACGAGAAAAAATTTAGGGCCTGAAAAACTTTTTCGTAGTATTTGGATTTTCCTAACCTTGTCCAGATTTGTACGAAATCGGAGTCTTTGAGGTGTGGGGAAATTTGGTAACAATCGGGTGAATCATTTGTGATTTTGATCTCATGAGTAGTTAGATAACTCGTTAAGGAATCCGTACGACTTTACGAAATTGAATTCGGGCGAGTAGAACTCTCGGAATCAATCTTAGCGTAAAGGGTATTTTTTGAGCGTCGTGGGTTAGAGGTGTGTTGTGAAATGGGTATTTTGGAATTCTTTAATTAGCTCACTGTCTCGCGTAACCTACTTTGGCGCTGGATTTTGCCGCGCTGGCGGGGCCACTACTTAAGGTTGTTAATAAACCCCTAAACGACCTTTTTTGGCACTTTTCAATTTTTAGAGCTAAGAATGAACCCTAGGCGACTCCTACTCATTTTTCACCATTCTTGAGGCTAAAGGTAAGATTTTCACTCCCTGAATCCATTTTTCGATCTGTAGAACGTAATAGAGTGGGTGAATATTGATGGGGAAGGGTTTTGTTATAGATTCTATGGTGGAAACAACCCTAAATTGGATAATTGGGATAATGGGTATGATCCAAGGTTCATAGAAGTGTTAGTAATTCTGGTAAATAGTGGTTGTTTATTGATTTTTGTATTATATTGATTGTTTGTAGACCAAGAACAAGCATAACGAATCTGGAAAGGGAAGGATCAAGTTTCTTAGGGTTTCAAGCTTGTTTCGAGGTAGGTGATGCTTGTGATTCTATGATTCTGTGATGTATGTTTGTTTGTTCTTGCTTCATTATGATACTTGTATATGTATGAATGTTGCAATGTTGATCACACTTGTTGTAAATGAGATAGATGAATGATGATTGCCATGAAGTCATGACTTAAATGTATGATCTTGATTATATACTTGTGATTGTGATTGTGGTGTGTTCAATGGATTGGTTGCCACGTTCCGGCATAACTAACTTGGATCGATTGCCACGTTCCAGCATAACTATGGGATCGGTTTCCATGTTTCGGCATAATTATGGGATCGGATACCACGTTCTAGTATGCTAACTGTTTGAGTTTGGGTTCCATGAGAGGACCAATGATTTGATATAAAATGTGAAGTTGTTCGTTGTTTGTAAATGTTGATAATATTGTATATGTTGATATATATGCATGTGATTATAATGTTGTCTTGACTTGCTTATGTTGCACTTAGTGGGATAGCCGCGTGATCCTACCAGTACACTGTGGTTGTGTACTGATACTGCACTTGCTCTTATTTTTGTTGAGTACAAGGCATCTTCAAGCGGCTACTGACAGACCTCGCTTAGGAGATCAATGATCGTTCGAATTCAAGGGTGAGAAAATTCTTCCGGGCTACCATGGATTCTCTTTCGTCTATGTCCATCATTTCCGTACTTAGACTATGTTTTAGTTAGTTGATTAGTTCATTAGATTGGGGTTACATCCCTTCTTGTTTAGACTTGGTTCATTGTTAGATGTTTTGGTACATTCACTTTCAAGTTCTAGGTTATTTCTTCTACATTTTTTAGTTCTTGTTAGGATTTTGTTGGAGTTTATGGGAACTCCCTATTTATTTCCTTAATATTTAACTTGCTTCAGTAACTTAAATTCCTTAGTTTTGGTTTAGTTGCTTGGTTTGAGTTGTAGTAGTGATTCTCGCACCAGAGAGTTAGTGTGGGTGCCAATCACGACGATCTGGGTCGTGACAAAGATGGTATCATAGCCTAGGTTCGTTGATCTCGATGTACCAAAATGAGTCTAATAGAGTCTCACGGAATGGTACGGGGACGCCATTACTTTTCTTCTAGAGGCTATAGGACTCTAGGAAAACTCTATTGTTCACTTGTCTCCTTTCGTGCTATAACTTGATTCCAATTGGTATCTGTCGATTCAAATTGGTATCTAACGTCTTTCACTCTTCTTTCCGCAAATGGTTTATACTAGATTCAACGGCGTTAGGCCCATAGCTCCCGCCAATGCTCCAATTGAGGAATCTGCAGCGAGAGGTCGCGCTCGAGGCAGGGGTAGAGGAAGAGCTAGGGGTAGAGACCTTGGAAGAGCAGCGCCTGCTGGAAATGGAGCTCCTGTTGAGAATGCTTCTATGAATGAGAACCCTCATGCGCTTCATGATGAGATAAATGAGAATGTTGATGTTGATGTTGAGGATTTGGGACAAGAGGGAGAGGTGCAGGCTAAGACTACCGATGTTCCCCCCATAGACCCAGTGTTAGCTCGACAGATCATGTCATTATTGAAAGGGTTGGTTGGTCCTGGAGTGCTTCCCTCTTCTTAAGTAACTCAAGCTCCTACTAATCATCCTGTTGCTAGCACCGCACCCAAGATGGGTGGGACTAGAGGTAATGATGCTTTCTTCCGTCCTTTGTCGGGTTCTGTTATGACTGGTAATGAGCATGAAATGTTGACTAAGTTTTTGAAGTGAAAGCCTCATGTATTTCTTGGTTTTGAGAGTGAGGATACTTATGAGTTCATCTTAGATTGCTACGAGAGGCTTAATAAGTTGGGAATTGTCCATCAGCATGGGGTCGAGTTTGTATCTTTCCAACTTCAAGGTGAGGCTAAGCAGTGGTGGAGAGATTATATGGAATGCAAATCTTCTACTTTACCTCCACTTACTTGGACCCAATTTCATGCTTTGTTTCTAGAGATGTATGTGCCTAGGACTTTGAGGGATCGCAAGAAGGATGGGTTTATGGCTTTGGAGCAGGGTGGTATGACTGTGGTTGCTTATGAGGCCAAGTTCCATGCTTTGTCTAGATATGGTACTCAATTGGTGACGACTGAGGAAGAGAGAATCCGGTTAATTATTAGGGGATTAAATTCTGAGTTGCAAGTATTATCTGTTCATATGACTTATGCAGGGAGGAGCTTCAATGGGGTAACATACTATGTTAAGAAAGTGGAGGGGGTGAGGCGAGACGATCAAGTTAAGGCATGGGCAAAAAAGGCCAAGAACTCGGGTAACTTTCAAGGTTCTTATTCCAAGGGGTCCTGAAGGCCAACGTTTTCAGCCAAGCCAATTCAGTCCGCTATGCTCGCCTCTGCATGTAGTTACTCGAAAACTCCATCTCATAATTTTCAGGATAGCCAGGGAATAGCGCCTTCGACAGGCGGCATACCATCTTTTGATCATACTTGTTACAACTGTGGAGAACCTGGGCATATGAGGAGAGATTGTCCCCACCCATGTGTGTTAGATTCCGCGCAGCAGCAGTCTAGAGCAGTGGTACCCGCGGGGAATGGTAATAATGGTAGAGGACGTCCACAAGGTGGGCGAGGAGGTAATCAGCGAGGTCGTGGAGGTAGAGGAAATCGTAATGCAGGCAGAGTTAATGTGCAACCAGACAGGGAAGTGGTTTATCAAGATTATATGGCTCAGTGTTATGCCTTTCCGGGCAAGAATGAGGCAGAGACGTTTGATGTGGTGATCATAGGTACTACTCTTGTCTGTGATCTGATGGCTAATGTGTTATTTGATCCGGGTTGTACTTATTCTTATGTATCTGTGTGATTTGCCGCAAAATTTGATATGATTTGTGATATAATTGATTACCCTATCCATGTTTCTACCCAAGTTGGAGAGTCAATCATAGTTACCCATGTCTATTGTGCTTGTCCTATTTTGTTTATGGGTTTTCAGATTTGGGCTGATTTGGTGATTTTGGATATGAATGACTTTTGCATAATCTTAGGCATGACTTGGTTGTCCCCCTATTATGATGTGCTTAATTATAATACTAAGTCCGTAACTCTAGAAATTTCAGGAAGGGAAAAATTAGAGTGGGAAGGGGTGTACAAGCCTAAGTGAACTAAGATCATATCCTCTATTCAGGCTAATAAATTCATAGGGCAGGGTTATTTGGCTCATATTAGGGATGTTGAGATTGAGGCTCCATCCATTGGCTCTATTCTTGTGGTGTCAGAAATTAGAGAAGTGTTTCCTAATGACTTGCCTGGTATGACTCCAGATAGAGATATAGATTTCTGCATTGATTTAGAGCCTGGTACGCGTCCCATTTCTATCCCTCCATATCGCATGGCTCCGACAGAATTAAGAGATCTTAAGTCTCAAATCCAAGAGCTTCTTGATAAGGGATTTATTCGGCCTAGTGCTTCCCCATAGGGTGCTCTAGTTTTGTTTGTTAAGAAAAAGGATGGTAGTATGAGAATGTGTATAGATTACCGACAATTGAATAGGGTCACTTTTCGAAACAAGTACCCTTTGCCTTGAATAGATGATCTTTTTGACCAATTGCAAGGTGCATCGGTTTTCTCTAAGATTGATCTAAGATCCGGTTACCATCAATTGAAAATTAGGCTTGAGGATGTTCCCAAGAAGGCGTTTAGAACTCGCTATGGGCACTATGAGTTTTTGGATATGTCGTTTGGTTTTACCAATGCGCCTGCAACTTTCATGAGTTTGATGAATGGGGTGTTCAAACCGTTCCTTGATTTGTTTGTTATAGTGTTTATTGATGATATTTTAGTTTATTCGAAAAGTGAGAAAGAGCATGCCGACCATCTTCGTAGTATTTTGGGTGTTCTTGGGAAGCAAAAGCTATATGCTAAATTTTCTAAGTGTGAATTTTGGTTGAAATCGGTTGCATTTTTGGGGCATGTAGTTTCAAAGGAAGGGGTAATGGTAGATCCCCAAAATATTGAAGCAGTTAAGAATTGGGTTAGGCCTAGCTCTGTGACGGAAGTTAGGAGTTTTGTGGGGCTTATTAGCTACTATCATCGATTTGTGAAATTTTTTGCTTCCATTGCCACTCACTTGACCAAAGAGGAGATACCATTTGAATGGACTGAAAAATGTGAGGAGAGCTTTCAAAAGCTCAAAACTCTTTTGACCACCGCACCCATTCTAGCATTACCGGTTGAAGGTAAGGATTTTATTGTTTATTGTGATGCTTCACATTCTGGTTTGGGGGTTGTGTTGATGCAGGATAAGAATATTATAGCTTATTTCTCGCATCAATTATAGGTGCATGAGAGGAATTATCCAGCACATGATTTAGAGTTGGTAGTGGTAGTGTTTGCTCTTAAGATCTGGCGGCATTATCTTTATGGTGTTAAATGTGAGGTATTTACTGATCATCGTAGTTTACAGCATTTGTTCACTCAAAAGGATCTGAATTTGAGATAGCGAAGGTGGATGAAGTTACTTAAAGATTATGATGTCACCATTCAATACCATCCGGGTAAGGCTAATGTGGTGGCAAATGTTTTGAGTCAAAAAGCGGTGAGTATGGGTAGTTTAGCTTGCCTAAGTGTAACTAAGCGACCTTTGGCTAAGGAAATTCAGACCTTAGAGTCTAAGTTCATGCAGTTGGGCATCTCAGAAAGTAGTGGGGTGTTAGCTAGCATTGAAGTGAGGGTCACATTCATTGAGGAGATCAAGGCCAAATAATTTGAGGATGAGAATTTGGAGGAGCTTAGAAAGAAGACTGCGAATGGTAAGGCACAAGAAACCGTTCTTGTTACGGATGTTGTACTCAATTTTAAAGGGAGAACTGTGTTCCTAGAGTAGATGACTAAATTGAGAAATTGCTGGCAGAGTCTTATGGTTCACGATATTCTATTCATCCGGGTGTGACCAAGATGTATAGAGATTTGAAACAAATTTATTGGTGGCCGGGCATGAAGAAAGACAGCGGAGTTTGTGGCGAAGTGTCAAAATTATCAACAAGTTAAGTATGAACATCAAAGGCCGGCAGATTTACTGCAAGGAATTCCAATTTTGGAATGGAAGTGGGAAAGAAAAGCCATGGATTTTGTAGTTGGTCTTCCCAAGACTTTGGGGAAGGTTGATTCTATTTTGGTAGTGGTGGATAGATTGACCAAGTCAACCCATTTTATTCCGGTAAGAATAGATTATAATGATGAGCAATTGGCTAAAGTTTATGTGAAAGAGATAGTGAGGTTGCATGGGGTGCCCCTCTCTATCTTCTTAGACCATGGTACCCAATTCACATCCAAGTTTTGGAGGAAATTGTATGATGAATTGGGCACACAACTCACTTTTAGTACCGCCTTCCATCCAAAGACAGACGGACAGTTAGAGAGGACTATTCAAGTGCTAGAAGACATATTGAGGGCATGTGTGCTTGATTTTGGAGGGCATTGGGATAAATTCATACCCTTGTGTGAGTTCTCCTATAATAATAGTTATCACTCCAGTATTGATATAGCACAATTTAAGGCATTATATGTGAGGGGATGTAGATCACCCCTAGGATGGTTTGAGGCTAGAGATGTGAAACCTTTGGGGGTTGATTTAGTGAAGAATGCTCAAGATAAGGTGTGGAGTATTCAAGCTAAGCTTTTAGCAGCCTAGAGTAGACATAAAAAGTATGCGGATCATAAGGTAAGAGACATGGCATTTTAAACCAGTGAGAATGTTCTTCTTAAGGTATCACCCATGAAAGGGGTGATGATATTTGGCAAGAAGGGAAAGCTAAGTCTGTGATACATTGGTCCCTTTGAGGTTCTTGAATGTGTAGGATCGGTAACATATAGATTGACTTTACCTCCTAACCTATTGGGAGTTCATCCGGTATTCCATGTGTCCATGTTGAAGAAATATCATGGTGACGGGGATTATATCATAAAGTGGGACTCAATTGTGTTAGACAAGGATTTCTAGTATGAGGAGGAACCGATTGCAATTCTTTATTGTGATGTGCGTAAGTTGAGGACCAAGGAGATTAAGTCCTTGAAAGTTCAATGAAAGCATCGTCCAGTTGAGGAAGCTACTTGGGAAACCGAGAGAGACATGTGAAACAAGTATCCCCAATTGTTCATCGATTCAGGTACTACTTCATTCTTTCCTTTGCCTCTTTTCCTAAGTTTTGTCACTCGGGGACGAGTGATGGGTAAATTGGTATCTATTGTAACGACTTGTTCCCGTCGTTATAGAAAAGCCAACGGGGGGAAATTTGGGGTCGGAAAAACTTTTTCGTAGTAGTTGGATTTTCCCAACCTTGTTCAGATTTAGATGAAATTGGAGTCTTTGAGGTGTTGGGAAATCTGGTAACAATCGGGTGAATCATTTATGATTTTGATCTCACATGAGTAGTTAGATAACTCGTTAAGGAATTCGTACGACTTTACGAAATTGAATTCGGGCGAGTAGAACTCCCGGAGTCAATCTTAGCGTAAAGGATATTTTCTGAGCATCGTGAGTTAGAGGTGTGTTGTGAAATAGGGATTTTGGAATTCTTTAATTATCTCACTATCTGGCGTAACTCGCTTTGGCGCTGGGTTTTACCGCTCTGGCGGGGCGGCTACAGCGGGGTGACGGCCGTTGTGGCGGGCTCGACGCGACTTAAGGTCGTTAATAAACCCCTAAACGACCTTATTTGGCACTTTTCGATTTTTAGAGCTAAGGAACAAACCCCAGGCGACTCCTACTCATTTTTCACCATTCTTGAGGCTAAAGGTAAGATTTCACTTCTCAAATCCGTTTTTCGATTCGTGGAACATAATAGAATGGGTGAAAAATGAAGACGCGGGGTTTTGTTATAGATTTTATAATGGAAACAACCCTAAATTGGATAATTGGGATCATGGGTATGATCTAGGGTTCATAGAATTGTTAGTAATTCGGGTAATTAGTGGTTGTTTATTGATTCCCGTATTATATTGATTGTTTGATGACCAAGAACAAGCAGAAAGGGGATGCTAAAGTTTCTTAAGGTTTTAAGCTTGTTTTGAGGTAGGTGATGGTTGTGATTCTATGATTGTGTGATGTATGTTTGTTCTTGCTTCATTGTGATACTTGTATATGTATGAATGTTGCAATGTTGATCACACTTGTTGTAAATGAGATAGATGAATGATGATTGCCATGAAATCATGACTTAAATGTATGATCTTGATGATATACTTGTGATTGTGATTGTGATGTGTTGAATGGATCGGTTGCCATGTTCTGGTATAACTAACTTGGATCGGTTGCCACGTTCCGGCATAACTATGGGATCGGTTGCCACGTTCCGGCATAATTATGGGATCAGATACCACGTTCTGATATGCTAACTGTTTGAGTTTGGGTTCCATGAGAGGACCAATGATTTGATATAAAATGTGAAGTTGTTCGTTGTTCGTAAATGTTGATATATATGCATGTGATTATAATGTTGTCTTGACTTGCTTATGTTGCACTTAGTGGGATAGCCACGTGATCCTACCAGTACAATGTGGTTGTGTACTGATACTGCACTTGCTCTTATTTTTGTTAAGTACATGGCATCTTCAAGAGGCTACTGACAGACCTCGCTTAGGAGATCAGTTATCGTTCGAATTCAAGGGTGAGTCAATTCTTTCGGGCTGCCATGGATTCTCTTTCGTGTATGTCAACCATTTCCGGACTTAGACTAATGTTTTAGTTAGTTGATTAGTTCATTAGATTGGGGTTGCATCCCTTCTTGTTTAGACTTGGTTCATTGTTAGATATTTTGGTATATTGACTTTCAGGTTCTAGGTTATTTCTTGTGCATTGTTTAGTTCTTGTTAGGCTTTTGTTGGAGTTTATGGGAACTCCCTATTTATTTCCTTAGTATTTAACTTTCTTCTGTAACTTAAATGCCTTAGTTTTGGTTTAGTTGCTTGGTTTGAGTTGTAGTAGTGGTTTTCCCACCTGAGAGTTAGTGTGGGTGCCAATCATGATGGTCTGGGTCGTGACATGTACAATAATAAATTAGTAGAAAAATACTGAAAATTGTCACACAAAAATGAGGAAAAAAGATAAATAGAATATTTGGCCAAAGAGATGTGCAACTTCACTTCTCTAGCATCTAGCTTATATTATATATAGATTTTTAAGTACAACAATATGTAATAGCTATGAGACATGTACCATAGATAATATACCTTTCAAGCATGGTAAAATTGTAAAATATTGAAATCAAAACAATACATTAATGAATCTTTAAAATATTGTAAATATTCAAACTTTATACTAATATGATCATCTCTCTTGATGAATCTTTCAACATGATTCAACTTCCTTCTTCATTTTGATGATCTTGTACTAAATTAATGTGAACATCTCTCTTTATAATGAATCTTTGAAGAATATATCTTTGATCTTCATCAAAGTGAAGAACATATCATGTCACTATCTTTTCTATGATCTCTTATGAAAAAGATGAAGAATAATTTATTTATTTTTAAAAAAAAAAAGAGAAAAAAAACTACAGTATCAGAAAGAAAGAATGAGAAAAAAAACTATACTAATAGAAAGAAAGAATGAGAAAAAACTACACTAATAGAAAGAAAGAATGAGAAAATAAAAAATAAATATTCAACATCTACATGGATGATTGTAATTTATAGATTTGATAATCCATAAGAATAATTTGAAGAGACATGTTATTTAAGTAGAGAATATGAATAGATGGAGGTTTTTTGTAACTCATTAGATATAATTAGAATAGTAAATATGATTATTTTTTTAATTTAATAAATAAAATATTTAATGAAAAGAATTTAAAAAAATCTCAAAAAAAGGAGAAAAAAGATAAATATGAATGGAGGCCATAGAGAGGTGCCACATCACCTTGTCTATGTTTCTCCTTTATATTATATATAGATTTGCATTGGATTAAATTTATATTAAGTTGATTTGATCCAAAATAACTTTTTATGTTTTTGACTTGACTTAATAGGAAATTTAATAAAGTAAATAAAAATTTTGAATTATGTATATATATGGTGATAAATTAAAGATGTGTATAATTTACTAAAATACAATTTTAGTTAATATATCATATGAACAAGTCCAAATTAAAAATCACTAGTTGAAAAAGAAAGAAATATTCTTTATGAAACAAACTAAAAGGGATTATAAGATAAACTAATTAAAATTTAAAAATAATTGAATTTATATATTTAAAACTATACAAATTAATTATTTATCTATAAGAGCAAAATGAATAATGTTTTTTCTATTTGTGTAGACTCTCTTGAGTCTTGCCTCTCTACAAAGATTTGTCAGGTCACATATATCAAACATTATACACAAATAATGCTATGATTGAGTTAATTTCTTAAATAGTCATTTATATTTCGAAAATTGTCTATTAATTAAAATTATATTTGATCTTTTATAACTATAAAAATAACTCAATTATTTTTTCCCTCAAAAATGCTAAACAAAAAAAATTATTCTCTCTTAGTTGACATGTCATGTCACATTAAACACTTTATTCAGTTCAAATTTGAAAAGAGAAAGAATATACAATATTACCTTTTGAGAAGAATTCTGTAATGAACCTTTTTATGTTTAATTATTTGAAAACATATACATTGACATGAATAAAGCCTAATATAAAAAAAGAAAAAAAAAATATTTGATTCATTTGAAGCGACTCGAAAACAAAAAGAGAAAAAAACAGTGCTATTAACTTTATAGAATTAAATAACAAGCAAATAATTTTTAAAAACAAAAAGGTCACAAGTCCAAACTATAATTTGTGACAAGTAATGTAATTTTTTTTTAGCATAAGTAGAGGCTTTCTACATTAAAATTAAGTCCATGCTTTGATTTCAAATATATCTTTCCACTACACAAATCATTTTGATCGTAGAAATATTCATAACAAATCTAACAATGCTAATTTGTTCTTCGCTTCTATCTAACTCTAGTCAAATATATTGTCATGTATATCATTATTCAATCCGATAATTTTAAAATTTCAGCTCTAAAATCAAATGCAACTAATAATTTCTTCGAGTAATTCAACATGTAGCTAAATTACTCCTTGTATTGAGAAATCTTCCCTACTAAGACATGTAAAAAATTAACGATGCTTTTAATTTCTTTTCATGATTCTTTATCTATGGTTAAAGTGAAAATTTAACTTATTATGGGCCCACTTGAAATTTTAACTATCATCAAAACTTTATACTTTTTTCTAACGGTTCATAACCTAATGAACCATAATTTAGAGAGTTGTACAGAGTTATTTGAGTGAGGAATTTGTTTCAGTATAGAAGTCGTATTTTTTTCTTGTACTGGAATTGAAAATTCTAACAGACTCTAAGTACCTGAGTAATTTTTTTTCCATTTGGAGACTCTTGAGTCTTAGCTTTCATATTTCGAACATTACATTACAATTCAAGAGATTTTTTCTAAATTGAGTTGTAAATAATAGACTAATAGAGTTATAGTCATGTCCGTAATTTTGTCTTAATTTCACCTAGCTTTCATATGAAATTCACCTCGTAATTCTTTACAGTGACGGAAGAGATAAAGTAAAAAAATATATTTAATTTATATGATCTAACACTTATTAAGTATGGCCCCTCAATTCTTTTCTTTTGTGTTTTGAGGATTAAATTATATTAATTTTGATTGATATTTTAAGGTATATAGTTTTATTTAAATTAAATTTATTTTCTAAGTACAAAATATGAGAATATTTCTAGCGTAATAAGAGTAATTATTATTTGCAAGATATCCAATTAATTCCTATCTCTAAGAGTAAATGAGTAATGCTTTTTTTATTCGGAGAGTCTTTGAGTTAATTCCTTGAATGGTTATTTGTGTTTATGAAATTGTTAATTAATTTTTTTTATAGTTTTTTAGAATTGTACAATCACTCAACTGCTATATTACTTTTTTCAAAATTTACTAAATATTACAGAAGATTACTTCTCTCCTAGTTGACATTCCATGTCACATTAAATATTTTATTCAATTCTGATTTGAAATTCTTAATTATTAGGAAAAAAGAAAAAATAAAATATTACCATTCTAGAAGATTTTTTTATGATTTTTTTAATTATTTGATAACACATACTTTATAAATAAATTTTAAAAAAAACATATGCTTTTACATACATAAAGCCTAATAATATTATAATATATAGAGCAATAACATTCATTTGGAAAAGAAAAAAAACAATGTCTTTTAACTTGATAGAATTAAATAACAAGCAAATCAATGGAAAAAATAAGATCACAAGTCCAAACTTAGTACTCCCTCCGTCCCATTTTATGTGATGTAGTTTGACTCGGTATGGAGTTTAAGAAAGAAAGGAAGACTTTTAAAACTTGTGGTCCAAAATGAATGATAGAAATTTGTGTGGCTGTAAATCATTTCATTAAGGGTAAAATAGACATTTTATAGTGAAATTGTTACTTAATATAGAAATTTGTCATTCTTTTTGGGACTGACTAAAAAATAAAGTAAGTTATATAAATTGGGACAGAGGGAGTAATAAGTATTGAAATATTTTTATTTATTTTAACATGAGTATAGGCTTTCTACATAAAAATTAATGACATTAATTCCATCCTCTGTTGGAGCTCCATGAATTTCCAAATATCTCCAACTATTTTTTTCAACATCATAAAAGTTACAAAATAAAATACTATTTTTCATCGCAATAAATATAAACTCTCCATCACGAGAATCATAGAATCCTTGAGGTGGACAATATTTTGGTTTCGATATATCTTCCACATCTTTCCATTGCGTAGGAATGTGAATGCCGTGACTCTTCCATTCTTCTTTTTCAGAATTTTCTAAAATCCACAAATTATTTTGACCCGTGAAACATCCCCAACAGTCTAGCAATGTTATTTTTCCCTTCACTTCAATCAAATCATAATCAAATATATTGTCACATATATCATTTTCCAATTCAGTAACTCTGAAATTTTCAGCTCTTAAATCAAATGCAACTATTGATTTCTTCGTGTAATACATCATATAGATAACTCCTTTAATAAAGTAACTTTTTATACTAAAACATGGAGAAAAAATCAAAGATACCTTCAATTTTTCTCCATGATTTGTCTATGCTTAAATTAAAAATAAAATTATGTACATGCCCACGTAAATTATCAACCTGCATCAAAACTTTGTACTTCTTTTCTACGGGTTCATAGCCTAGTGAATAGTAATATGAAGATTCAACTGAGTGAGAATATTTTCTCTGATAAGGAAGTAGTACTATTTTTCTCGTACTGGGATTGAAAATTCTAATAGGCTCCTTGTCGTAGTTCCAGATGCATTATGAACCATTAGCACACGGTCCATTGAAATATTGATCGTGACAATCAAAATTCCATCTAGATTTATTTCTTTCTTCGTTTAGATCTACAACTTTTCCCATAAGGAATTTTGTTCCACCATCGCGAGTCATAGAGAGTAGGTGATGGACACGAGTAAAATTTGAATCTGACACAAGGACATTAAATTTTTTTGAAACGCACCTAAAGCGCATCAATCACAAAACAGGAAGCCATAGGATATTTTAACAATTAGTTCTTTAGGAAGAGTAGGAATTCTTCTTATAGGTATCATATTTGTATCCTAAGTGGAGGCTGAAGATTGAGTGAGTCAAACTAAACTCTTTGCAAACTTTTATAGGTAGGCTAAATTTTCCTCATTAAATATTTTATTTGACTTTATTATCTATTTGTATTAAAACATTTGCAATATTTTAAATTTATATTAAGTTGATCTGCTTCAAAATAATTGTTTATTTTTTTTACTTAGACTTAATAGGAAATTTATTAAAGTAAATAATTTTTTTTAATTATGTATATATATGGTTGTCACGACCCAGACCATCGTGATTGGCACTCACACTAACTCTCCGGTGGAAGAACCACTACTACAATCTAAACCAAGCAACTAAACCAAAATTAAGGCATTTAAGTTACGGAAGCAAGTTAAATACTAAGGAAATAAATAGGGAGTTCTCATAAACTCCATCAAAAGTCTAACAAGAACTAAACAATGCGGAACAAATAACCTAGAACCTGAAAGCCAATGTACCAAAACTACCTATAATTTTCTCCTGTTGGCCTTTCTATAACAACAGGAACAACTCATTACAGTAGATACCAATTTACCTATCACTCATCCCCGAGTGACAAAACTTAGGAAAATAGGCTAAGGAAGGAATGAAGTAGTACCTGAATCGACGAACAATTGGGGATACTTCTCTCGCATGTCCCTCTCGGTCTCCCAAGTAGCTTCCTCAACTGGACGATGCTTCCATTGAACCTTCACAGACTTAATCTCCTTGGTCCTCAACTTGCGCACATCACGATCAAGAATTGCAATCGGTTCCTCCTCATATTGGAGGTCCTTGTCTAACACAATTGAATCCCACTTAATGATATAATCCCAGTCACCATGATACTTCTTCAACATGGACACATGAAATACCGGATAAACTCCTGATAAATTAGGAGGTAAAACCAATCTATATGCTACCGGTCCCACACATTCAAAAATCTCAAATGGACCAATGTACCTAGGACCTAGCTTACCTTTCTTGCCAAATCTCATCACCCATTTCATGGGTGATACCTTAAGAAGAACATTCTCACCGGTTTGAAACGCCATGTCTCTTACCTTATGATCCGCATACTTCTTCTGTCTACTCTGGGCTGCTAAAAGCTTAGCTTGAATACTCCTCACCTTATCTTGAGCATCCTTCACTAAATCAACTCCCAAAGGTTTCACATCTCCAGCCTCAAACCATCCTATGGGTGATCTACATTCCCTCCCATATAATGCCTCAAATGGTGCCATATCAATACTGGAGCGATAACTATTATTATAGGAGAACTCACACAAAGGTATGAATTTATCCCAATGCCCTCCAAAATCAAGCACACATGCCCTCAACATGTCTTCTAACACGTGAATGGTCCTCTCCGACTGTCCGTCTTTCTGTGGATGAAAGGTTGTACTAAAAGAGAGTTGTGTGCCCAATTCATCATGCAATTTCCTCCAAAACTTGAATGTGAATTAGGTACCACGGTCTGAGATGATAGAGAGGGGCACCCCATGCAACCTCACTATCTCTTCCACCTAAACCTTAGCCACTTATTTAGCATTATAATCTATTCTTACCGGAATGAAATGGGGTGATTTAGTCAATCTATCAACCACTATCCAAATAGAATCAAACTTCCCCAAAGTCGTGGGAAGACCAATCACAAAATCCATGGCTATCCTTTCCCACTTACATTCCGGAATTGGCATTCTTTGAAGTAAACTTGCAGGCCTTTGATGATCATATTTCACTTGTTGACAATTTTGACACTTCGCTACATTCCCGATCACCAATAAATTCGCTTCAAATCTCGATACATCTTGGTCACACCCGGATGGATAGAATATCGCGAACCATGAGACTCTACCAATAATTTCTCAATCAAGTCATCTACTCTAGGAACACAAATTTTTCCTTTAAAATTGAGCACACCATCCGCATCAATAGTGGTCTCTTGTGCCTTACCAATCACAGTCTTATTTTTAAGCTCCTCCAAATTTCATGTTCAAATTGTTTGGCCTTGATCTCATCAATGAATGTGGCCCTCACTTCAATGCTAGATAACACCCCCACCTCTTTTTGAGATACCCAACTGTATGAACTTAGACTCAAAGGTCTGAATTTACTTATCCAAAGGTCGCTTGGATGCACTCAAGCAAGCTAAACTACCCATACTCACAGCCTTTCGACTCAAATGTCTACCACTACATTAGCTTTACCCGGATGGTGTTGAATGGTGACATCATAATCTTTAAGTAACTCCATCCACCTTCGCTATTTCAAATTCAGATCCTTTTGAGTAAACACATGCTGCAAACTGCGATGATCAGTAAACACTTCATACTTAACACCATAGAGGTAATGCCGCCAGATCTTAAGAGCAAACACTACCGCTGCCAACTCCAAATCATGTGTTGGATAATTCCTCTCATGCACCTTTAAATGACGTGAGGCATAAGCTATAACATTCTTATCCTGCATCAACACAACACCCAAACCAGAATGTGAAGCATCACAATAAACAATGAAATCTTTACCTTCCACTGGTAATGTTAGAATAGGCGTGGTGGTCAAGAGAGCCTTGAGCTTTTGAAATCTCTCCTCACATTTTTCAGTCCATTCAAATGGTATATCTTTTCTTGTCAAATTAGTCAAGTGTGTGGCAATAGAAGCAAAGTTCTTCACAAATCGACGATAGTATCTAGCGAGCCCCACAAACCTCCTAACTTCCGTCACAGAGCTAGGCCGAACCCATTTCTTAACCGCCTCAATCTTTTGAGGATCTACCATTACCCCTTATTTCGAAATAACATGCCATAAAAATGCAACCAATTTCAACCAAAATTCAAACTTAGAAAATTTAGCATACAACTTTTGTTTCCCAAGAAAGCCCAAAATAATACGAAGATGGTTGGCATGCTCTTCCTCACTTTTTGAATAGACCAAAATATCATCAATAAAGACTATGACGAAATAATCAAGGAACGGTTTGAACACCCCATTCATCAAACTTATGAAAGTTGCAGGCGCATTGGTCAAACCAAACGACATAACCAAAAACTCATAGTGCCCAAGGGAGTTCTAAACGCCGTCTTGGGCACATCCTCAGGCCTAATTTTAAATTGGTGGTAACCGAATCTTAGATCAATCTTAGAGAAAATTGATGCACCTTGCAATTGGTCAAAAAAATCATCTATTCAAGGCAAAGGGTGCTTGTTTCGAATAGTGACCCTATTCAATTACCGGTAATCTATACACATTCTCATACTACCATCATTTTTCTTAACAAAAAATACTGGAGCAACCCATGGGGAAGCACTAGGAAGAATAAATCCCTTATCAAGAAGCTCTTGGATTTGAGCCTTAATCTCTCTTAATTCTGCCGAAGCCATGCGATATGGAGGGATGGAAATGGGATGAGTACCAAGGTTTAAATCAATGAAAAAATCTATATCTCTATCCGGAGGCATACCAGGCAAGTCATTAGGAAACACTACTCTAAATTCTGATACCACAGGAATAGACCCAATGGATGGAGCCTCAATCTCAACATCCCTAATATGAGCCAAATAAGCCAAACAACCCTGCCCTATAAATTTCTTAGCCCGAATGGAGGATATGATCTTAGTTCGCTTTGGATTGTACACCCCTTCCCACTCTAATTTTTCCCTTCCCGAAATTTCTAGAGTTACAGACTTAGTATTACAATTAAGCACATCATAATAGAGGACAACCAAGTCATGCCTAAGATTATATCAAAGTCAGTCATGTCCAAAATCACCAAATCAGCCCAAGTCTGAAAACCCATAACCAAAATAGGACAAGCACGCTAGACATGGGTAACTATGACTGACTCTCCAACTGGGGTAGAAACATGGATATGGGCATCAAGTATTTCACAAATCATATCAAACTCTGAGGCAAATCGCACAGATACATAAGAATAAGTAGAACTCGAATCAAATAACACATTAGCCATCTGGTCACAGACAAGAATGGTACATGTGATCACTGCGTCAGACGCCTCTGCCTCATTCTTGCCCGGAAAGGCATAACACTGAGCCCTATCATCTTGACGAACCACTTACCTGGCTGGTTGCACATTACCTTTTCCTGCATTACCATTTCCTCTACATCCATGGCCTCGCTGATTACCTCCTCGCCTACCTTGTGGACGCCCTCGACCATTATTACCATTTTCTGCAGGTACCACTGCTCTAGTCTACTGCTGCGCGAACTCAAACACACGTAGGTGGGGACAATCTCTCCTCATATGCCCATGTTCTCCATAGTTGTAACAAGTACGATCAAAAGATGGTCTGTCACCCATCGACGGTGCGACTCCCTGACTATCCTGAAAATTATGAAATACAGTTTCCGAGTAACACCTGTAGAGGCGGGCATAGCGGACTGAATTGGCTTTGCTGCAAGCGTTGGCCTTCCGGACCCCTTGGAATAAGAACCTTTAAAGTTACCCGAGTTCTTCGCCCTTTTTGCCCATGCCTTAGCTTGATCATCTCGCCTCACCCTCTCCACTTTGTTAACATAGTCTGTCACCTCATTGAAGCCTCTCCCTACATAAGTCATATGAACAAATAATACTTGCAACTCAGAATTCAGTCCCCTAATGAATAACCAGAGTATCTCTTCCTCAGTAGTCACCAATTGAGTAGCGTATCTAAAAAAGCATGGAACTTGGCCTCATAAGCAGACACAGTCATACCACCTTGCTCCAAAGCCATGGACTCATCCTTTTTGCAATCCCTCAAAGTCCTAGGCACATATTTCTCCACAAACAGAGCATGAAACTGGGTCTAAGTAAGTGGAGGTAAAGTTGAAGATCTACATTCCATATAAGCTCTCCACCACTGCTTAGCCTCTCCTTGAAGTTGAAAGGACACAAACCCAACCCCATGCTGATGGACAATTCCCAACTTATGAAGCCTCTCATAGCAATGTAAGAAAAACTCATAAGCATCCTAATTCTCAGAACTGAGAAACACAAGAGGCTTTAGCTTAAAAAACATTATCAATATTTCATGCTCATTACCAGTCATAACATAACCCAACAAAGGACATAAGAAAGCATCGGTACCTCCAGTCCCACCCACCTTGGGCACATTGCAAGCAACATGAGGATTAGTAGGTACTTGAGTTGCTTGAGCAGAAGGAAGCACTCCGGGACCAACCAGCCCTCTTAGGAATGACATGATTTGTCGAGCTAACACTTGGTCTATGGGGGGAACATCGGTAGTCTCAGCCTGCACCTCTTCCTCTTGTCCCACATCCTCAACATTCTCCTCTTCAATCTCTTCATGATGCGCAGGAGGTTTCTCATTCACATGAGCATTTGCAACAACAACTCTATTTCCAGCAGGCGCTACTCCTCCACGGCCTCTACCCCTGCCTCGATCGCGACCTCTCGCTGCAGATTCCTCAACTAGAGCATTGATGGGAGCTACGGGCGTAACTCCATTAAATCTAGTATTAACCATCTATGAATAGAAGAGTGAAGGAGATTAGATACCAATTTAAATTGGCAGATACCAATTGGAATCAAGTCATATCACGAAAGAAGACAAGAGAAAACAGAGAGATTTCCTAAATTCCTATAGCCTCTCGAAGAAAAGTAAAGGCGTCCCCGTACCGTTCTGCGAGACTCTACTAGAATCATTTTGGTACATCGAGATCAAAGAACCTAGGTTTTGATACCAACTTTATCACGACCCAGACCATCGTGATTGGCACCCACACTACCTCTCCGGTGGGAGAACCACTACTACAACCCAAACGAAGAAACTAAACAAAAACTAAGGCATCTAAGTTACAGAAGCAAGTTAAATACTAAGGAAATAAATAAGGAGTTCCCATAAACTCCAACAAAAGTCTAACAAGAACTAAACAATGCGGAAGAAATAACCTAGAACCTGAAAGTCAATATACCAAAACATCTAAAATTCAACAAGTCTAAACAAGTAGGATGCAACCCAATATAATGAACTAATCAACTAACTAGAACATAGTCTAAGTCCAGAAATGGTGGACATAGACGAAAGAGAACCCATGGCAGCCCAGAAGAATTGGCTCACCCTTGAATTCGAACGATCACTGATCTCCTAAGCGAGGTCTATCAGTAGCCGCTTGAAGATGCCCTGTACTAAATACATAAAAGCAAGTGCAGTATCAGTACACAACCACAATGTACTGGTAGAATCACACAGCTATCCCACTAAGTGCAACATAAGCAAGTCAAGAAAACAATATAATCACATGCATATATCGAACATATACAATATCATCAACATTTACGAACATCGAACAACTTCCCATGTCTCAAAATACACAATTATGACAAGTCATTGGTCCTCTCATGGAACCCAAATCCAAACAGTTAGCATACCGGAACGTGGTACCCGATCCAATGATTATGCCGGAACGTGGCAACCTATCCCATAATTATGCCGGAACGTGGCAACCGATCCATTCAACAAACCACAATCACAAACACAATCACAAGTACATCCTCAAGATCATACAATTAAGTCATGATTTCATGGTAACCATCATTCATCTACCTCATTTACAAGAAGTGTTATCAATAATGCAACATTCATATACATACATGTATCATAATGAAGCAAGAACAAACATACATCACACAATCATAGAATCACAACCATCACCTACTTTGAAACAAGCTTGAAACCCTAAGAAACTAGATCCTTCCCTTTCCAGATTCTTTCCGCTTGTTCTTGGTCTAAAGAATCAATATAATACAGGAATCAATAAACAATCACTAATTACCCGAATTACTAACAATTCTATGAACCCTAGATCAAACCCATGATCCCAATTATCCAATTTAGGGTTGTTTCCACCATAGAATCTACAAAACCCTTCCCCATCGATACTTACCCATTCCATTACGTTGTACGGATCGAAAAATGGATTCGGGGAGTGAAAAGTTTACCTTTAGACTCAAGAATGGTGGAAAATGAGTAGGAGTCGCCTGGGGGTTCGTTCCTTAGCTCTAAAAGTCAAAAAGGGCATAATAAAGTTGTTTAGGGGTTTATTAACGACCTCAAGTCGCGTCGAGCCCGCAACAGTGGCCCTCATCCCACTGTAGCGGCCCCGCTAGAGCGGCAAAATCCAGCGCCAAAGCGGCTGGAACGAAACAAAGAGTTATTTGGAGAATTCCAAAATCCCCATTTCACAACACACCTCTAACCAACGACGCTCAGAAAATACCCTTAGTGCTAAGATCGATTTCGGGAGTTCTACTCACCCGAATTCAATTCCGTAAAGTCAACCGAATTCAATTCCGTAAAGTCAACCGAATTCAATTCCGTAAAGTCAACCGAATTCCTTAACGAGTTATCTAACTACTCATGCAATCAAAATCATAAATGATCCACCCGATTGTTACCATATTTTCCTACACCTCAAAGACTCCAATTTCATCGAAATCTGGACTACGTTGGGAAAATCCAAATACTATGAAAATGTTTTCCGGCCCAAAATTTTCCCCCATTGGTTTTCTATAACGACGAGAACAGGTCGTTACAATGGTGATAAATTAAGGATATGTATAATTTACTAAAATGTAATTTTAGTTAATATACCATCCAAATTAAAGATCACTTGTCGAAAAATGATAAAAACATTCTTTATGAAACAGACTAAAAAAGATTATAAGATAAACTAAATAAAATTAAAAAATAATTAAATTTATATATTCAAAACTATACAAATTAGTTATTTATCTATAAGAGCAAATGAATAATATTTTTTCTATTTGTGTAGACTCTCTTGAGTCTTGCCTCTCTACAAAGATTAGCTAGCTCACATATATCAAACATTATATATAAGTAATGTTCTGATTGAGTTGATTTCTTAAATAGTTATTTATATTTTGAAAATTGTGTAATAATTAAAATTATATTTGATTTTTTATAACTATGAAAATCACTCAATTTTTTTTTCCCCTCAAAAATGCTAAACTAAAAAAAAAAATTCTCTTTTAGTTCACATGCCATATCACATTAATCACTTTATTCAATTCAAATTTGAAAAGAGAACGAACATAAAATATTACCTTTTGATAAGAATTCTTTTATGATCTTTTTTTTAAAAATCATTTGAGAACATATACATTGACATGCATAAAGCCTAATATAAAAGAAAGAAAATAATATTTGGTTCATTTGAAACAACTCTAAAGAGAGAGAGAGAGAGACAAACACAGTGTTATTAACTTTATAGAAGTACATACCAAGCAAATCATTTTATTTTATTTTATTTTAAAAAAGGCCACAAGTGCAAACTTTAATTTGTGACAAGCAATGTAATTTTTTTTTAGCATAAGTAGACGGTTTCTACATTAAAATTAAGTCCAAATTTTTATTTCAAATATATATTTCCACTACACAAATCATTTTGATCATATAAATATTTATAACAAATCTAACAATGCTAATTTGTTCCGCACTTCTATCAAACTGTATTAAAATATTTTTTCATCTATATCATTACTCAATCCAACAATTCTAAATTTTCAGCTCTTAAATTTAAATGCAAATAATAATTTCTTCAAGTAATCCAACGTGTAGCTAAATAACTCCTTGTATTGAGAAACTCTTCCTACTAAAACATGTAAAAAATCAACGATCGATGCTTTTAATCTCATTACATTATTCATTGTCTATGCTTAAAGTGAAAATTCAACTTCTTGTGGGCCCACTTGAAATCTTAACTATCATCAAAACTTTTTTAAAAAAAAATTCTAACAGTTCAGAACCTAGTGAACAGTAATTTAGAGGGTTGTATAGATAACAGAGTTATCTGCGTAAAGGATTTGTTTCAACAAGAATGTCATATTTTTTTTGTGTACTGAAGTTGAAAATTCTAACAGACTCAAGTACCTGTGAAATTTTTATTTTTTTTCCATTTGGAGACTCTCAAGTTTTGGCTTTCATTTTTCAAACATTACATTACAATCCAAAAGATCTTTTCTAAATTGAGTTGTAAATAATAGACTAATAAAGTTATAGACATGTCTGTATATTTATGTTAATTTCACCTCGCCATTATCTAGATTTCACTTCGTAATTATTTGCAGTGACAGAAGAGATAACGTAAAAAATAATAATGTATACGATCAAATGCTTACTAAGTATGGTTCCTCAGTTCTTTTGTTTTGTGTTTTGAGAATTAAATTACATTAATTTTGATTAATATTTTAAGATATATATTTTTATTTAAATTAAATTGAATTTTTAAATACAAAATATGAGAATATCTCTAGCGGAATAGGAGTAATTATTATTTTCAAGATAACCAATTAATTCTCTCTCTGAGAGTAAATGAGTAATGTGTTTTCTTTCGGAGAGTCTTTGAGTTAATTCCTTCAATAACTATTTATGTTTATGAAATTATCAATTAATTTTTTATATTATTTTAAAATTTTAAAATCACTCAAACTGTTATTTATTTTTATTTTTTTCAAAATATATTGAATATAACAAAAGATTTCTTCTCTCCTACTTAACATTTCATGTCACATTAAATATTTTATTCAATTCAAATTTGAAATTCTTAACTATTAGACAAAAAGAAAAATATAAAATATTACCATTCTAGAAGATTTTTTTAATGCTTTTTTAGTATTTGATAACACATACTTTATAAACAATTTTTTTAAAAAAAAAACATATGCTGTGACATACATAAAGCCTTATAATATTATATAGAGCAATAATATTCATTTGAAGCGACTCAAAAAGAAAATAAAAATAAAATCACAAGTCTAAACTTAGTAATAAGTTGAAATATTTTTATTTATTATTTTAGCATAAGTAGAGGCCTTCTACATAAATATTAATGCCATTAATTCCATCCTCTATTGGAGCTCCGTGAATTTCCAAATATCTCCAACTACTTTTCTCAACATCATAAAAATAACAAAATAAAATATTATTTTTCACCGCAATAAATATAATTTCTCCATTACGAGAATCGCAGAATCCTTGAGGAGGTCTATATTTTGGTTTCAATATATCTTCCACATCTTTCCATTGCGAAGGAATGTGAATGCCATGACTCTTCCATTCTTCTTTTTCGGAATTTTCTAAAATTCATAAATCATTTTCACCGGTGAAACTTCCACAACAGTCCAGCAATGCTATTTTGCCCTTCACTTCTATCAAATCATAATTAAATATGTTGTCACATATATCATTACCCAATCCAGTAACTCTGAAATTTTCAGCTCTTAAATCAAATGCAATTATTGAATTCTTCGAGTAATCTATCATATAGATAAATCCTTTAATAGAGCAAATTTTCATACTAAAACATGGGAAAAAGTTAATGCTATCCTTAACTTTTCTCCAAGATTTGTTTATGCTTAGGGTAAAAATAAAATTTTGTACATGTCCACTTGAATTATGAACTTGCATCAAAACTTTGTACTTCTTTTCTACGGGTTCATAACCTAGCGAATAGTAATATAAAGATTTGACTGAGTGAAATTGTTTACTCTGATAGGGAAGTACTATCATTTTTCTTGGACTGGGATTGAAAATTCTAACAGGCTCCTTATCGTGCTTCCAGATGCAGTATGAACCAATAACACACGGTCTATTGAAATATTGATCGTGACAATCAAAATTCCATCTAGATGTATTTCCTTCTTCGTTTAGATCTACAACGTATAGATCTTCATATTTCCCCATAAGGAATTTTGTTCCATCATCGCGAGTCATAGAGTGTAGGCGATGGACATGAGTAAAATCTGAAACCAACCCAAGGGCATCAAAAAATTTGGAAACGCACCTAAAGCGCATCAATGACATAACAGAAGCCATAGGAATATTTCAACAATTAGTTCTTGAGGAAGAGTAGGAATTCTTCTCATAGGTATCATATTTGTATCCTAAGTGAAGGCTGAAGACTGCGTGAGTCAAACTAATGTCTTTGCAAGCTTTTATAAGTAGACTAACTTTTCCTCATTAAATGTTTTGTTTGACTTTATTATCTACTTGTATTAAAACATTTGCATTGGATTAAATTTATATTAAGTTGATCTGATCCAAACTAACTTTTTATTTTTTTGACTTGACTTAATAGGAAATTTAATAAAGTAAATAAGATTTTTGAATTATGTATATAAATGGTGATAAATTAAAGATATGTATAATTTACTAAAATACAATTTTAGCTAATATACCATATGAAAAAGTCCAAATTAAAGATCAGTTGTTGATAAAGAAAAAAAATATTCTTTATAAAACAGACTAAAAAGGATTATAAGATAAACTAATTAAAATTTAAAAAATAATTGAATTTATATATTCAAAACTATACAAATTAATTATTTATCTATAAGAGCAAATGAATAATGTTTTTTTCTATTTGTGTAGACTCTCTTGAGTCTTGCCTCTCTACAATGATTTGCCAGCTCACATATATCAAACATTATAGACAAGTAATGCTATGATTGAGTTAATTTCTTAAATAGTCATTTATATTTCGAATATTGTCTATTAATTAAAATTATATTTGATCCTTTATAACTATAAAAATCACTCAATTATTTTTTTCCTCAAAAATGCTAAACAAAAAAAATATTATTCTCTTTTAGTTGACATGCCATGTCACATTAAACACTTTATTCAGTTCAAATTTGAAAAGAGAAAGAATATAAAATATTACCTTTTGGGAAGAATTCTTTAATGAACTTTTTTTTGTTTAATTATTCGAGAACATATACATTGACATGCATAAAACCTAATATAAAAAAAGAAAAATAATAATATTTGATTCATTTGAAGCGACTCGAAAACAAGAAGATTCAAAAACAAAAAGAGACAAAAACAATGTTATTAACTTTATAGAATTAAATAACAAGTAAATCATTTTTAAAAACCAAAAGCTCACATGTCCAAACTATAATTTGTGACAAGTAATGTAATTTTTTTAGCATAAGTAGAGGCTTTCTACATTAAAATTAAGTCCACTCTTTGATTTCAAATATATCTTTCCACTACACAAATCATTTTGATCGTAGAAATATTCATAACAAATCTAACAATGCTAATTTGTTCTTCGCATCTATCAAACTCTAGTCAAATATATTGTCATGTATACCGTTATTCAATTCGATAATTTTAAAATTTCAGCTCTAAAAGCAAATGCAAATAATAATTTCTTCGATTAATCCAACATGTAGCTAAATAACTCCTTGTATTGAGAAATATTTCCTACTAAGACATGTAAAAAATTAACGATGATTTTAATTTCATGATTCATTATCTATGGTTAAAGTGAAAATTCAACTTATTGTGGGCCCAATTGAAAGCTTAACTATCATCAAAACTTTATACTTTTTTTCTAACGGTTCATAACCTAGTGAACAATAATTTAGAGGGTTGGACAGAGTTATTTGAGTGAGGAATTTGTTTCAGCATAGAAGTCGTATTTTTTTCTTGTACTGAAATTGAAAATTCTAACAGAATCTAAGTACCTGAGTAATTATTTTTTCCATTTGGAGACTCTTAAGTCTTGGCTTTCATATTTCGAACATTACATTACAATTCAAGAGATTTTTTCTAAATTGAGTTGTAAATAATAGGCTAATAAAGTTATAGTCATGTCCGTAATTTTATCTTAATTTCACCTAGCTTTCATATGAAATTCACCTCGTAATTGTTTATAGTGACAGAAGAGATAAAGTAAAAAAAAATAAAAAATTTATATGATCAAACGCTTATTAAGTATGACCCCTCAGTTCTTTTCTTTTGTGTTTTGAGGATAAAATTATATTAATTTTGATTAATATTTTAAGGTATATAATTTTATTTAAATTAAATTGATTTTCTAAATGTAAAATGTGAGAATATTTCTAGCGTAATAGGAGTAATTATTATTTGCAATATAACCAATTAATTCCTATCTCTAAGAGTAAATGAGTAATGCATTTTTATTCGGAGAGTCTTTGATTTATTCCTTGAATGGTTATTTCTGTTTATGAAATTATTAATTAGTTTTTTTTATAGTTTTTTAGAATTGTACAATCATTCAACTGTTATATTACTATTTTCAAAATTTACTAAATATTACAAAAGATTACTTCTCTCCTAGTTGACATTCCATGTCACATTAAATATTTTATTCAATTCAAGTTTTGGAATTCTTAATTATTAGGAAAAAAGAAAAAAGAAAACATTATCATTCTAGAACAATTTTTTTATGATTTTTTTATAATTTGATAACACATACTTTGTAAACAAATTTTAAAAAAACATATGCTTTTACATACATAAAGCCTGATAATATTATAATATACAGATGTCACGACCCAAACCATCGTGATTGGCACCACACTAACCCTCTGGTGGGAGAACCAGCCATACTAATTAGCTAACCAACTTAATCAAAATACTAAAGTATTTAAGGTTACGAAAGCAAGTTTAGTTGCTAAGGGAAGAAATAAGGAGTTCCCATAAACTCCAAACAAAGGTCTAGCAACCAAAACAAATGCGGAATAACACCTAGAACCTGAAAGTCAATGAACCAAAAAACCTAAAGTTCAACCATAAGTCTAAACAAGAAAGGTACAACCCCAAACTAAACATAAGACTAACTAAAGTACTAGTCTAAGTACGGAATGTAGACATAGAAAGAAAAGAGAACTCATGGCAGCCCGAAAGAACTAGCTCACCCTTGAATTCGAAACGATCATTGATCTTCTAAGCGAGGTCTATCAATAGCCGCCTGAAGATGCCCTGTACTCAACAAAAAAAGAGCAAGTGCAGTATCAGTACACAACCACAGTATACTAGTAGGATCACGCGACTATCCCACTAAGTGCAACATATATAAGCCATTACAACACAATAATAACATGCATACACCGAACATATACAATATTCACATCATGTACGAACAACGTACAATTTCACATTTCTCAAGATATACAATTATGTCAAGTCAATGGTCATGTCATGGAACCCAAACCCAAATTGTTAGCATACCAATACGTGGTACCCGATCTAAGGTTTATACCGGAACGTGGCAACTGTTTCTCCCCAATATACACGCAAGTATACGTGGTCGCGCAAGTAATATAGATTCTTTAAGAAACGAGTTATCGTTCTCAAGGGACTTATGATCGATTTATATTCAACACTTAATTCTACAAATAAAAGTAAAAGTAACCTTTTCAAGAGTTGATGATTGATTGTTAAATACTACCAATTATGAACTAAATGACCGTAACTAAATGTGAACGACTTTAAGATGATGTTTCAAGCTGGTTAAAAGAAATTCCAGCGCTGCAACATGTATTGAATCTCATGTATCATATTATTGGCTTAGAACTAATTTCAATTGTCAAGCTACAGGTTTATAGACTTAATTATTTGAGTCGGGCTATACACCTCTCGTCGCCTACCCCAATTAGCAACCTAACTACATCGTTGAGCGGGGATAAATAGACTAATTGGCCAGCATTTATATTTCATCATATTTCGTAACCAAGCAAGTTGTTCGTCCGGGCATCACTCCTGAACACAAATCACCTCGACTTAACGGGTCGATCAAGCTCTCTATATCCTCTAGTCTATCTAACCTCTCCTCTCCCGATTTTAAGGTTAAACAATAGATTTATCTCTAGATGGCCAGTCAAGAAATACTAAAACAAGAATATATAAGTAACTTATAATGACAACCAAGAATTAATTCAAAAAGCCTTAAATAATCAACATTGAATCCGTAGCTACAACCCTAGAACTAGGGCATTTAGCCACTCATGCTATTAGAAAACAAGAAACTACAATAGTTCATGCAATTTCCAGAAAATAGAAGAGTTTCAAGATCAAAACCTATTACAAACTTGAATTCTTTCTCTTGCACACTAAATCAAAAGTCGACCCCCTCCAATGAACCCTAGGGGTCTATTTATAATAATTAGAAAAACTAAGACCCAATCCTAAAACAATAAGGAGTCCTATTTAGTTGTATTTTTGCTGGAAAAGTTGGGGGCAGGGAGGTGCGCCGCGCCTAGCATCTGGCCTGAAGAGGCGTTCTGAACTTGTCACCTTGGCGCGTCGCGCCTCTGAGCGCGCCTGGCCCTGGGGTCTTCATCCTTAGCCATTTTTCATGCTCTTTTGCATCTCTTTTTATCAAGTTGACTTCAATTCCCTCGAGAGTTCCTGAAACAACAAATCATGTGTGTAAATGCACAATCATCACAAGGTACACCAAAACTTAAGCTAATGACTAGAGATCATTCTTCAATCTAATCGACTTATGGGCAAATATTGACAACTTAGGCATATAAATATGCCTAAGATCACCCTTTGCCCATTGACCAAGAACGTAAAACCAGTCTTACCTTTAAGTTCAACAACCCCATGTTGTGTCATTCTGACCACTTCAAAAGGACCACTCTACTTCGACCTTATTTTTCTGGGGAATAATCTTAGTCTAGAGTTAAAGAGTAGTACCTTATCTCCCGGATTGAAGGTACGAGCTACTATGTGCTAGTCATGCCACCTCTTTGTCTTTTCTTTGTATAGCTTGGCATTCTCATATGCGTGGAGCCTAAACTCCTCAAGTTCATGCAACTGATTCACGTTCTTTTTACTGGCTAGCTCGGGGTCTATGTTCAGCTTCTTGATTGCCCAATATGCTTGATGTTCTAATTCCACCAGGAGGTGACATGCTTTCCCAAATACTATGTGGTAGGGAGAAGTCCCTATTGGTGTCTTATATGCAGTCCTATATGCACACAACAAATCATCTAATTTCTCAGACCAATCTTTTCTTTGCGTATTCACCATTTTCTGCAAAATTTGCTTCACCTCTCTATTCGAAACCTCAACTTGGCCACTCATTTGTGGATGGTAAGCTGTAGCAACCTTATGACGAATACCATACTTAGCAAGAAGATTCTTAACAAGATGGTTAATGAAATGCTTACCTCCATCACTTATAATTGCCCTTTGAGTGCCAAAGCGAGTGAAGATGTGCTTCTTGATGAACTTTATCACCACCCTTGAATCATTGGAAGGAAGATCTACAGCCTCCACCAATTTACTAACATAATCCACAGCAACAAGAATGTATTGGTTTCCACTGGATGGTGGGAAGGGACCCATGAAGTCAATACCCCACACATCAAAGATTTCCACCTCCAAAATGTTACTGAGCAACATCTCATGTCTTCTTGAAATGGTACCCAACCTTTGGCATTTATCACAACCCTTCACAAAAGCAATAGAATCTTTAAATTACGGGGGCCAAAAGAAACCAGATTGTAGTACCTTATAGCATGGCAACTTTCGAGCACTTTGTGAACCTCAGAATCTGGAATGCACCTTCTCACTACCCGATCTATGCCTTGCTTGAACAATAATGGTTCATCCCATATATAGAACTTGGCATCATGATTGAGCTTTTTCTTTTGTTGGGTGGTTGAACCCGGAGGATAATTGTCACTTACTATCAAATTCACAATGTCTGCATACCATGGCACTTGAGAGATATCTAATGCCATCAATTGTTCATCTAGAAACTCTTCCCGGATTTGCTCACCTTCATTCACATGTGAAAAATCCTCCAACCTAGATAAGTGATCCGTTATTTGATTCTCAGTACCTTTCCTATCTTTGATCTCAAGGTCAAATTCTTGGAGAAGCAATATCCATCGAATCAGCCTTGGTTTAGCACCCTTCTTGTTGAATAGGTACCTAATAGCTGCATGGTCAGTAAAAACAATCACTTTCCTACCTATCAAGTACGATCTAAACTTGTTTAAGGCGAACACTAGAGCCAGCATCTCCTTCTCAGTCACTGTGTAATTAGCTTGTGTAGAGTCAAGGGTCTTGCTTGCATAATAGATCGAGTGGAACACTTTATTCTTTCTTTGTCCCAACACAGCACCCACTGCTACGTCGCTTGTATCACACATGAGTTCAAATGGTAATCCCCAATCAGGAGCAATTAAGATGGGAGCCTCAATTAAGTTCCTCTTCAACATCTCAAAAGCTTTCAAACACCTCTCATCAAAGTCAAACTTCACCTCCTTCTCCAAAAGACTGCACATAGGTCTGGAAATCTTGGAAAAATCCTTAATGAATCGCCAGTGAAAACCTGCATGACCAAGAAAACTACGCACACCTTGTTCATAAATGGGAGGGGGGAATTTCTCAATAACTTCTACCTTAGCCTTATCAACCTCCAAACCAGATTTCGACACCTTGTGTCCCAACACTATCCCTTCTCTTACCAAAAACTGACACTTTTCCCAGTTTAGAACTAAGTTAGTGTCTTCACATCTAGCAAGGACTTTATCAAGATTTCAAAGTCTTCCCAAAGAAAGAAAAATCATCCATAAAAACCTCCACAAAATCTTCCACCATATCATGAAATATGGCCATCATACACCTTTGAAAAGTCGTCGGTGCATTGCAAAGTCCAAATGGCATGCGCTTGAAAGCATATGTACCATAAGGACAAGTGAACGTTGTCTTTTCCTGGTCCTCGGGTGCAATCAAGATATGGTTGTAACCGGAATATCCATCTAAGAAACAATAGTACTCCTACCCTGCTAGTCGGTCAAGCATCTGATCAATTAAGGGAACGGGGTAGTGATCTTTCTGGGTAGCATCATGTAATTTTTGGTAATCCATGCAAATTCTGCACTCGGTCACTGTTCTAGTAGAAATCAACTAAATATTTTCGTTCCTTACCACTGTCATACCTCCCTTCTTGGGAACACATTGTACCAGACTTACCCACTTACTATCAGAGATTGGGTACACAATTCCAGCATCTAGCCACGTTATTACCTATTTTCTCACCACTTCTTTCATCACATGATTTAGTCGACGTTGATGTTGTGCACTTTTTTTGTGATCCTCTTCCATGTAGATTCTGTGCATACATAACGCCGAACTAATCCCATGAATGTCAGGCATCTGCCATCCAATAGCTTTCTTTCTCCGCTTTAGGATCTTCAATGCCGCACCAATCTGTATTTCAAACAACTCTGTAGAAAGTATAACAGGCAAAGTTTCATTAGTACCCAAAAATGCATACCTGAGGTGAGCCGATAATATTTTTCAGTTCCAACTTTGGGGCTTCCTCAATGGAGGGTTTGGGTGGTGGCCCTAACTCACGCTCTAATGGTTCCACTCTCCGCTTGTGAGGCTCCACAAGTGCCAGATTTAGATATGTTTCTATCTCTTGAGCCTCAGTGTCTTCATCTCTCTTATGACCTATTAACACTCTTTCTAAGGGGTCTTCAGGCACAACTAATTGTGACTCTACTATGCGATCAACCACAGTAATAGCAGACAACTCTTTATAAATAGAAGGCAATTTTAGAGCGCAGTAAACATGCATCAAATACCTCTACCTTATCATGTGCCCTTATGGTTAATTGACCAGCTGCTACATCAATCAATGCCCTACCCGTGGCCAAGAAAGGACGTCCCAAAATGAATGGAACTTCAGGATCGGGTTCAAAGTCTAAGACCACAAAATCTACCGGAAAAATCAATGACCCTACTTGCACTAACACATCTTCTACCACCCCCCTCTGGCTTAGCAATGGATCTATCAGCAAGTTGGAGAATAACAGTGGTTCGTTTTGGACTACCAAACCCAAGTTGTAGATACAAAGATAAGGGCATCAAATTTATACTTGCCCCCAAATCACACAACCCCCGGGCATGAACACTTTGCCCAATTGTAATCTGCATAGCAAAACTACCCGGATCTTCTAAATTTTTGGGCAGTCTGTTTTGAATCCTTGAGCTGCACTCCTCAGTAAGTGCTACAGTTTCATATTCCGTGAGCCTCTCCTTGCTAACCATAATATCTTTCACGTATTTCACATACTTCGGGATACCCTGTAAAATGTCAACCAAAGGCAGATTAATGTGAACCTGTTTAAGGAGAGAGAGAAACTTACTGAATGATTCATCTTCATTCTGCTTTTTCAGCCTTAGTGGAAAAGGAGGTGGTAATTTCGTTTGAGGAATGGGTACCTCAACATTGGAGCTTTTTACTACCTCTTCCACCTTCTTTTCTTTGTTACTTACCTCAGTGTCTATCTTCTTTAGAGCTAGTTCCTCTAATTGCAACTCACTTCTAGTACTTACCGCATGAAATTGCTTTGGATTGGGCTCAATATCACCGGGCATCCCACCTTGGGGACGCAAGTTCAAAGAATTATCCACTTGCGCAACTTGTTTCTCTAAGCTCATTTGGGACATTTGGATGTTTCTAATGTTCTCATCCTGTTTATCTATTCTAGCATTTAATTTGGTCCCTATTTTAGTCATGAGCTTGTGGAGTAGCTCTTCATTGGTCATCCCCCCTTTTGGTGCACTAGAATTTGATCATTGGTTAGGATTGTAGTATTGTTGCCCAGCCCCTTGAGAACCGTATTGGTTAACCCCTTGCGCCTGATTTTGGTTTTGGTTCCCACCCCATGAGAAGTTAAGATGGTTTTTCCAACTAGGATTGTAAGTGTTACCATAATTTTGTTGCACTCCACCCATTTGCGCATTACCCACATACTTTATGGAATCCAGGTTTGCCTCACATTGCTCGGTTTCATGAGTTCCACTACCATATACCTCACACCAATTTGGTGCCTGTTGTACTACATTTACCGGAGCCTGATTTAGAGCCATTTGTTTAAATTGCAAGGTAATGTTATGCTGCATTGCATCTAATTTGGCATTTATGGTGGTAGCTTGGTCTACATCTAAGATCCCTGCAGCCTTTTGGGTTGGGGTTGTAGACATTTCCCCCTCATACCCTTGGTTCCCTTCAATAGGTTTATCGAGTAAAGCAAAAAACTCTTCACTTGTTATGGATAGGGCCTGTCCACCTGCGGCACTATTAAGAATAGCACGAGCATTATAGTCTAAACCCTCAAAGAAAGTGTGAGCAAGTACCTCATTGGCTTGCATGTGGTGTGGGCAAGCATTCAATATTTGTTTGAACCGCGCCTATGCTTAGTACATGTCCTCCCCTTGCTTTTGAAAAAAGTTTATTATCCCACCCCTCAGTTTAGCAGTTTTCTTGGATGGGAAAAATAGACTCAAGAACTTCTACGCTAGATCATCCCAAGTAGTGATAGAGTTTGGTGGCTCAGAGTCTAACCAACGCCTTGCAGCTCCTAACAATGAGTATGGGAACAAAGTCAATCTTACATAGTCTGGTGAGACTCCAATTGGGATGTATGTATTGGTAATGTTTATGAAAGCCCTAAGGTGGATTTGAGGATCCTCATAGGGGAGACCAGTGAATTGCCCATTAGAATGGAGGATTTGTACCATGCTCTACTTTAGTTCAAATCTACCCCCCGGTGGAGGTTTCCTAATACTAGATGCCAAATTAGCTGTGAGTGGGACTGCCACATCACGAACTGGTCTAGCGGGTACGACAGGCGTTACTCCTTGGTTATTCGGGTTCCTTTGGTTATTCACATTTTCCGGGTTATTTAAGTTTTCTTGATTATCATCATCAATGTTTTTCGGAAGACCTAACCCCAATTCTCCTCGTCCTTGATTCATTTTTCTGTACTGTCGTAGAACTCGTTCATGTTCGTTGTATGGTTCGACGAGTTCTCCTTTCCTAGCCAGACCTGAAAGTCAAGTGCCTGCAATAAACAAGCTGAGATCAAGTTATTAATATCTAAATAATGTAATTGTAGACTTAAGAAGATTGAATATAGATCAATTTCTAAGTCCCCGACAGCGGCGCCAAAAACTTGTTGCTCCCCAATATACACGCAGTATACGTGGTCGCGCAAGTAATATATATTATTTATGAAACGAGTTATCATTTCCAAGGGACTTATGATCGATTATATTTAACACTTAATTCTACAAATAAAAGTAAAAGTAACCTTTTCAAGAGTTGATGATTGATTGTTAACTACTACTAATTATGAACTAAATGACCGTAACTAAATGTGAACGACTTTAATATGATGTTTCAAGTAGGTTAAAAGAAATTCCAGGGCTGCAGCATGTATTAAATCTCATGTATCGTATTATTGGCTTAGAACTAATTTCAGTTGTCAAGCTACTGGTTTATAGGGTTAATTATATGAGTCGGGCTACACACCTCTCGTCGACTACCCCAATTAGCTACCTAACTACATCGTTGAGCAGGGATACATATACTAATTGGCCAGCATTTATATTTCATCATATTTCGTAACCAAGAGAGTTGTTCGTCCGGGCATCACTCCTGAACACAAATCACCTCGACTTAATGGGTCGATCAAGCTCTTTATATCCTCTGGTCTATCTAACATCTCCTCTCCCAATTTTAAGGTTAAACAATAGATTTATCTGTAGATGGCCAATCAAGAATTACTAAAACAAGAATATAGAAGTAACTTATAATGACAACCAAGAATTAATTCAAAAAGCCTTAAATAATCAACATTGAATCCGTAGCTACAGCCCCAGAACTAGGGCGTTTAGCCACTCATGCTATTAGAAAAAAAGAAACTACAATAGTTCATGCAATTTCCAGAAAATAGAAGAGTTTGAAGATCAAAGCCTATTACAAACTTGAATTCTTGCTCTTGCACACTATATCAAAAGTCGACCCCCTCCAATGAACCCTAGGGGTCTATTTATAATAATTAGAAAAACTAAGACCCAATCCTAAAATAATAAGGAGTCCTATTTAGTTGTATTTTTGCTGGAAAAGTCGGGGGCAGGGAGGTGCGCCGCGCCTAGAATTGCGCCTGAAGAGGCGTTCTGAACTTGTCACCTTGGCGCGTCGCGCCTCTCAGAACGCCTGAGAAAGGCCACTGAATATTGGGACTTGGCGCGTCACGCCTCTCAGCGCGCCTGAGAGGGCTCTCTGAATGTTGGCTTTAGCGCGTCGCGCCTCTCAGCGCGCCTGGCCCTGGGGTCTTCATCCTTAGCCGTTTTTCATGCTCTTTTGCATCTCTTTTCTTCAAGTTGACTTCAATTCTCTCGAGAGTTCCTGAAACAACAAATCATGTGTGTAAGTGCACAATCATCACAACTTACACCAAAACTTAACTTAATGACTAGAGATCATTCTTCAATCTAATCGACTTATGGGCAAATATTGACAACTTAGGCATATTTATATGCCTAAGATCAGCAACCGATACCATATTTATGCCGGAACGTGGTGATCGATCCCAGTTAGTGTGTCGGAACTCAACACTCGACCCATTCAACAAGCCACAATCACAATCACAAGTATATTCTCAATTATCATACAATCAAATCATAATTCATGGCATTCATCTTTCATCTATCCTTATTTACAATTAGTGTGATCAATAATACAACATTTGCATACGTATATGTATTATAATGAAGGAAGAACAAACATAAATCACACAACATGAAATCACAACTATCACCTACCTCAACAAAGATTGAATCCCCTAAGAAACTTGATTCTTCCCTTTTCGGATTCGTTCCGCTTGTTCTTGGTCTACAAACAATTAATAGCACGGGAATCAATAAACCATAACTAATTACCTGAATTATAATCAATAATATCAATCCTAGGTTAAACCCTTCATCTCCATACCAAGATTAGGGCTTTTTCCACCATAATATCCAGATCAAAACCCTCCCACATCGATAATTACCCGATAGATTACATTCTACGGATCGAAAAAATGGAACCAGCCAGTTAAAACCTTACCTTTAGCCTTAAGAATGGTGAAAAACCGTCAAGAAAGCACCTGGGGTCGTCTCCTAGCTCTCAAAGTCGAAAAGTGCAGAATAAAACATTTTTGGGATTTATTTCCAATTTAAGTCGCGTCTGTTCCGCCACAACGGTACTCACCCCGCTACAGCGGCCCCACCCTTGCGGCACAAAATTCCGCCGTAGTAGCTTGCACGAAACAAGAGCTAATTAACGAATTTCCAAACCCCCATTTCACAACACACCTTTTTCCCATGACACTCAGAAACTACCCTCTCACGCGAAGATCGATTTTGGGAGTTCTACTCGCCCGAATTCGATTCCGTAAAGTCGTATGGGTTCCTTAACGTTTTAACTATCTACTCGTATGATCAAATTCATAATTAGATCTCCCATTTGTTACCAGATTTCCCTAGACCTTACTGACTCCGATTTCATCTAAATCTTGACTAGGTTGGGAAATTCCAAGTTACTACCAAAAAAAATTCTGGCCCAAAATGTTTCCCTGTTGTCTTTTCTATAGCGACGGAAACCGATCGTTACAATAGATACCAATTTACCCATCACTCGTCCCCGAGTGAAAAAATTATGAAAATAGGCTATGGAAAGGATGGAGTAGTACCTGGATCGACGAACAATTGGGGATACTTGTCTCGCATGTCCTTCTAGGTTTCCCAAGTAGCTTCCTCAACTGGATGATGCTTCCATTGTACCTTCACAAACTTAATCTCCTTGGTCCTCAACTTACGCACATCACGATCAATAATTGCAATCGGTTCCTCCTCATGTTGAAGGTAATTGTCTAACACAACTGAGTCCTATTTTATGATGTAATCCCCGTCACCATGATATCTCTTCAACATGTACACATGAAATACTGGATGAACTCCCAATAGGTTAGGAGGTAAAGCCAATCTATACGCCATTGGCCCTACACATCTGAGAACCTCAAAGTGACCAATGTATCGCGGACTTAGCTTGCCCTTTTTGCCAAATCTCATCACACCTTTCATGGGCGATAGCTTAAGAAGAACATTCTCACCAATCGGAAATGTCATATCTCTTACCTTATGACCCGCATACTTCTTATGTCTACTCTGGGTGGCTAGAAGCTTAGCGTGAATACTCCCCACCTTATCTTGAGCATCCTTCACTAAATCAACCCCCAAAGGTTTCACATCTCCAGCCTCGAACCATCCTATGGGTGATCTACATCCCCTCCCATATAATGCCTCAAATGGTGCCATATCAATGCTAGAGTGATAACTATTATTATAGGAGAACTCACAAAAAGGTAAGAACTTATCCCAATGCCCTCCAAAATCAATCACACATACCCTCAACATTTCTTCTAACACTTGAATAGTCCTTTCTAACTTCCCGTCCGTCTGTGGATGGAAATTTTTACTAAAAGTGAGTTGTGTTCCCAATTCATCATGTAATTTCCTCCAATAAACGGCGTACCACGATCTGAGATGATAGAGAGGGGAACCCCATGCAACCTCACTATCTCTTTCACATACACCTTAGCCAATTGTTCAGCGTTATAATCTATTCTTGCCGAAATAAAATGGGCTGACTTAGTCAATCTGTCAACCACTACTCAAATAGAATCAAACTTCCTCAAGGTCTTGGGAAGACCAACCACGAAATCCATGACTATCCTTTCCCACTTCTATTCCAGAATTGGCATTCTCTGAAGCAAACTGCAGGCTTTTGATGCTCATATTTTACTTGTTGACAATTTTGACACTTAGCCACAAACTCCTCTATATCTTTCTTCATGCCCGTCCACCAATAAATTCTCTTCAAATCTCGATACATCTTAGTCACACCCGGATAAATGGAATATCACGGACCATGGGATTCTGTCAATAATTTTTGAATCAAGTCATCAACTCGAGGAACACAAATCCTTCATTTAAAACTGAGCACACTTTCCTAGTCAAGAGTCACCGTCTTCTTTCTGAGCTCATTCAAATTTTCATTCTCAAATTGTTTGGTCTTGGTCTCTTCAATAAACGTGGCCCTAACTTCAATGTTGGCTAACACCCCGCCTTTTTCTGAGATACCCAACTGTATGAACTTAGACTCCAAGGTATGAATCTCCTTAGCCAAAGGTCGCTTAGTTACATTCAAGCAAGCTAAACTACCCATACTCACCGCCTTTCGACTTAAAGCGTCTGCCACTACATTAACCTTACCCGGATGGTATTGAATGGTCACGTCATAATCCTTGAGTAACTACATCCACCTTCGTTGTCTCAAATTCAAATCCTTTTGAGTAAAGACATATTGCAAGCTACGATGATCCGTAAACACCTCACACTTAACACCATAGAGGTAATGCCGCCAGATCTTAAGAGCGAACACTACTGCTGCCAACTCCAAATCATGTGTTGGGTAATTCCTCTCATGAACCTTCAATTGACGTGATGCATAAGCTATAACATTCTTATCCTACATCAACACAGCACCCAAACCAAAATGTGAAGTGTCACAATAAACAATAAAATCTTTACCTTTAACCGATAATGCTAGAATAGGTGCGGTGGTCAAAAGAGTCTTGGTCTTTTGGAAGCTCTCCTCACATTTTTCAGTCCATTCAAATTGTATCTCCTTTTTGGTCAAATTTGTCAAGTGAGTGGCAATAGAAGTAAAGTTCTTCACAAATCGGGGATAGTAGCTAGCGAGTCCCACAAAACTCCTAACTTCCGTCACAGAGCTAGGACGAACCCAATTCTTAACCGCTTTAATCTTTTGGGGATCTACCATTACCCCTTCTTTTGAACCTACATGCCCCAAAAATGCAACCCAAGTCAACCAAAATTCACACTTAGAAAATTTCGCATACAACCTTTGTTTTCGAAGAACACCCAGAACAATACGAAGATGGTCGGCATGTTCTTCCTTACTTTTCGAATAGAACAAAATGTCGTCAATAAAGACTATAACAAACGAATCAAGAAATGACTTGAACACCCCATTCATTAGACTCATAAAATTTGTGGGCGCATTAGTCAACCCAAACGACATAAGTAGAAATTTGTACTGCCCATAACGGGTTCTACCACCTTCTTAGGCACATCCTCAGGTCTAATCTTTAAATGATGGTAACCAGACCTTAAATCAATCTTAGAGAAAATTGATGCATCTTGAAATTGGTCAAAAAAATCATCTATTCGAGGAAATGGGTACTTGTTTCGAATGGTGACCTTATTCAATTGTCGGTAATCTATACACATCCTCATAATACCATATTTTTTCTTAACAAACAAGACTGCAGCACCCCATGGGGAAGCACTAGGATGAATAAATCCCTTATCAAGAAGCTCTTGGATTTGAGCCTTAATCTCTCTTAATTCTGCCGAAGCCATGCAATATGGAGGGATGGAAATGGGATGAGCACCAGGGTTTAAATCAATGCAAAAATCTATATCTCTATCCGGAGGCATACCAGGCAAGTCATTAGGAAACACTTCTCTAAATTCTGACACCACAGGAATAGACCCAATGGATGGAGCCTCAATCTCAACATCCCTAATATGAGCCAAATAAGCCAAACAATCCCGCCCTATAAATTTCTTAGCCCGAATGGAGGATATGATCTTAGTTCGCTTTGGATTGTACACCCCTTTCCACTCTAATTTTTCCCTTCCCGAAATTTCTAGAGTTACAAACTTAGTATTACAATTAAGCACATCATAATAGGGGACAACCAAGTCATGCCTAAGATTATATCAAAGTCAGTCATATCCAAAATCACCAAATCAGCCCAAGTCTGAAAACCCATAACCAAAATAGGACAAGCACGCTAGACATGGGTAACTATGATTGACTCTCCAACTGGGGTAGAAACATGGATATGGGCATCAAGTATTTCACAAATCATATCAAACTCTGAGGCAAATCGCACAGATACATAAGAATAAGTAGAACTCGAATCAAATAACACATTAGCCATCTGGTCACAGACAAGAATGGTACATGTGATCACTGCGTCAGACGCCTCTGCCTCATTCTTGCCCGGAAAGGCATAACACTGAGCCATATCATCGTGACGGGCGACTTTCCTACCTGGCTGCATTGTACCTCTGCCTGCGTTAACATTTCTCCTACCTCCGCGGCCTCGATGATTTCCTCCTCGCCCACCTTGTGGACGCCCTTGACCATTATTACCATTTTCTGCGGGTACCACTGCTCTAGACTATTGCTGCACAGAATCCATCACGCATGGTTGGGGACAATCTCTCCTCATATGCCCAGGTTCTCCATAGTTATAGAAAGTACGATCAAAGTATGGCATGTTTCCCGCCGAAGGAGCGACTCCCTGGCTATCCTGAATTAAATTCTGAGGGGGAGTTCTCGAGTAATTACCTGCAGAGGCAAGCATAGCGGACTGATTGTCATGGATGCAAGTGTTGGCCTCCCTGAATCCGTAGAGTAAGATCCCTGAAAGTTGCCTGAATTCTTAGCTTTCTTAGCCAATGCCTTAGCCTGACCATCTCGCCTCAACCCCCCCCCCCCCCACTTTCTTCACAAAGTATGTTACCTCATTGAAGTTTTTCCCTGCCGAGGTCATATGAACAAATAATACATGCAACTCAGAATTTAGTCCCTTAATAAATAAACAGATCCTCTCTTCCTCAATAGTCACCAATTGCATAACATATCTAGACAAGGCATGGAACTTGGCCTCATAAGCAGCCACAGACATACCACCTTACTCCAAAGCCATGAACTCATCCTTTTTGCGATCTTTCAAGGTCCGAGGCACATACTTCTCTAAGAACAGAGAATGAAACTGGGTCCAAGTAAGTGGGGGTAAAAATGAAGATCTACATTCCACATAAGCTCTCCACCACTGCTTAGCCTCTCCTCGAAGCTGAATAGTCACAAACTCAACCCAGTGTTGATGGACAATTCCCAACTTATGAAGCCTCTCATAGCAATCTAGGATGAACTCATATGCATCCTTACTCTCAGAAACATGGAACAGATGCAGTTTCAACTTCAAGAACTTAGTCAACATCTCATGCTCATTACTAGTCATAACAGGACCAAACAAAGGACGGAAGAAAGCATAATGTTACCTCCAGTTCCACCCACCTTGGGGACAGTGATAGCAATAAGGGGATTGGTGAGAGATTGAGTTGCTTGAACAGTGGGAAGCACTCCAGGACCAACCAATCCTTTCAAGAACGTCATAATCTGTTGAGCTAACAGTGGTCTAAGGAGGAATACCTGCAGTGTCAGTCTGTACTTCTTTCTCTTGTCCAACATTCTTTTCATTCTCATCCTCGATATTCTCTTCTACGTCTTCATGATGCGAAGGAGGGGCCTAATTCCTCGGAGCATTTCCAACCGTTGCTCTATCCCTAGTAAGCGACATCCTTCCTCGGCCTCTACCCCTAGCTCTTCCTTTACCACTGCCTCAACCGTGACCTCTCGCTGCAGATTTCTCAGTTGGAGCATTGACGGGAGCTATGGGCCTAACTCCGTTGAACCTAGTATTAACCATCTGCGAACAGAAGAGTGAAGGAGGTTAGATACTAATTTGAATAGCCAGATACCAATTGGAATCAAGTTATAGCACGAAAAGAGACCAAAGGAGAAGAGAGATTTCCTAAAGTCCTATAGCCTCTCGAAGAAAAGTACAAGCGTCTCTGTACTGTTCCATAAGAATCTACTAGACTCATTTTGGTACATTGAGATCAACGAACCTAGGCTCTGATACCAACTTTGTCACGACCCAGACCATCGTGATTGGCACCCACACTAACCCTCCGATGAGAGAACCATTCATACTAATTAGCTAACCAACTTAATCAAAATACTAAAGCATTTAATGTTATAGAAGCAAGTTTAAATACTAAGGGAAGAAATAAGGAGTTCCCATAAACTCCAAACAAAGGTCTAACAACCAAAACAAATGTGGAATAACACCTAGAACCTGAAAGTCAATGCACCAAAACATCTAAAGTTCAACCATAAGTCTAAACAAGAAGGGTACAAGCCCAAACTAAACATAAGACTAACTAAAGTACTAGTCTAAGTCCCGAATGTGGACATAGAAAGAAAAAAGAACTAATGGAAGCCCCAAAGAACTGGCTCACCCTTGAATTTGAAACGATCACTTATCTTCTAAGTGAGGTCTGCCAATATCCGCCTGAAGATGCCTTGTACTCAACAAAGAAAGAGCAAGTGCAATATCAATACAGAACCACATTGTACTAGTAGGATCACGCGACAATCCCACTAAGTGCAACATACATAAGCCATTACAACACAATAATAACATCCATACACCGAACATATACAATATCCACATCATGTACGAACAACGTACAATTTCACATTTCTCAAGATATACAATTATGTCAAGTCAATGGTCCTCTCATGGAACCCAAACCCAAACTGTTAGCATACCGGTACGGGTTCCCGATCCAAGGTTTGTGTCGGAACGTGACAACCGATCCCATATTTATGTCGGAACGTGGCAACCGATCCTAGTTAGTGTGGCAATCACAATCACAAGTATATTCTCAATTATCATACAATCAAGTCATGATTCATGGCATTCATCATTCATCTATGCTCACTTACAATTAGTGTGATCAATAATACAACATTCGCATACATACATGTATTATAATGAAGCAAGAACAAACATACATCACACACCATGAAATCACAACCATCACCTATCTCAACAAAGCTTGAATCCCCTAAGAGACTTGATTCTTCCCTTTCTAGATTCATTCCGCTTGTTCTTGGTCTAAAATTAATATAACACGGGAATCAATAAACCATAACTAATTACCCAAATTCTAATCAATAATATCAATCCTAGGTCAAACCCTTGATCCCCATACCCACATTAGGGCTTTTTCCACCATAATTTCCAGATCAAAACCCTCCCCCATCGATAATTACCCGCTAGATTACGTTCTACGGATCGAAAAAATAGATTCGGGGAGTTAAAACCTTACCTTTAGCCTTAAGAATGGTGAAAAAATGTCAAGAAAGCACCTGGGGTCATCTCCTAGCTCTCAAAGTCAAAAAGTGCAGAATAAAACATTTTTGGGGTTTATTTCCAGCGTAAGTCACGTCTGTTCCACCACAGCGGTACTCACCCGCCTACAGCGGCCCGCCCTAGCGGCACAAAACCCCACCGTAGCGGCTTGAACGAAATAGAGAGATAATTAACGAATTTCCAAACCCCCATTTCACAACATACCTTCTTCCCATGACACTCATAAACTACCCTCTCACGCTAAGATCAATTTCGGGAGTTCTACTCGCCCGAATTTGATTCCGTGAAGTCGTACGGGTTCCTAAACATCTTAACTATATACTCGTCTGATCAAATTCAAAATTAGATCTCCCATTTGTGACCAGATTTCCTAGACCTTACTGACTGTGATTTCATCCAAATCTAGACTAGGTTGGGAAATTCCAAGTTACTACCAAAAAGTTTTTCGGTCCAAAAATTTTCCCCGTTGACTTTTCTATAGCTACGAGAACTAGTGGTTACAAGAGAGCAATAATATTCATTTGGAAAATAAAAAAAACAATGTCTTTTAACTTGATAGAATTAAATAACAAGAAAATCAATGGAAAAAATAAGATCACAAGTTCAAACTTAGTAATAAGTATTGAAATATTTTTATTTATTTTAGCATAAGCATAGGCTATCTGCATAAAAATTAATGACGTTAATTCCATCCTCTATTGGAGCTCCATGAATTTCCAAATATCTCTAAAAAAAAATTTCAACATCATAAAAGTTACAAAAAAAAAGTACTATTTTTCATCGCAATAAATATAATCTCTCCATCATGAGAATCATTGAATCCTTGAGGTGGACAATATTTTGGTTTTGGTATATCTTCCATATCTTTCCATTGAGGAGGAATGTGAATGCTATGACTCTTTCATTCTTCTTTTTCAGAATTTTCTAAAATCCACAAATCATTTTGACCAGTGAAACATCCCCAACAGTCTAGCAATGTTATTTTGCCCTTCACTTCAATCAAATCATAATCAAATATATTGTCACATATATCATTACCCAATTCAATAACTCTGAAATTTTTAGCTCTTAAATTAAATGCAACTATTGATTTCTTCGAGTAATCCATCATATAGATAACTCATTTAATAGAGTAACTTTTTATACTAAAACATGGGGAAAAAATCAAAGATACCTTCAATTTTTCTCCATGATTTGTGTATGCTTAAAGTGAAAATAAAATTTTGTACGTGCCCACATGAATTATCAACCTGCATCAAAACTTTGTACTTCTTTTCTACGGGTTCATAGCCTAGTGAATAGTAATATGAAGATTCAACTGAGTGAGAATTTTTTCTCTGATAAGGAAGTAGTACCATTTTTCTCGTACTGGGATTGAAAATTCTAACAGGCTTTTTGTCGTACTTCCAGATGTAGTATGAACTATTAACACATGGTCCATTGAAATATTGATCGCGACAATCAAAATTCCATCTAGATGTATTTCCTTCTTTGTTTAGATCTACAACGTATAGATCTTCAGCTTTCCCCATAAGGAATTTTGTTCCACCGTCGCGAGTCATAGAGAGTAGGTGATGGATATGATTAAAATCTAAATCCTACACAAGAACATCAAAATTTTTGGCAATGCACCTAAAGTGCATCAATGACAAAACAGGAAGCCATCGGATATTTCAACAATTAGTTCTTGAGGAAGAGTAGGAATTCTTCTTATAGGTATATTATTTTTATCCTAGGTGAAGGTTGAAGACTGAGTGAGTAAAACTAAAGTCTTTGCAAACTTTTATAAGTAGGCCAAATTTTCATCATTAAATGTTTTACTTGACTTTATTATCTACTTGTATTAAAATATTTGGATTGATTAAATTTATATTAAGTTGATCTGATTCAAAATAATTTTTATTTTTTTTACTTGACTTAATAGAAAATTTAATAAAGTAAATAATATTTTTGAATTATATATATATATATGGTGATAAATTAAGGATATGTATAATTTACTAAAATGCAATTTTAGTTAATATACCATATGAAAAAGTACAAATTAAAGATCACTTGTCGAAAAAGAAAAAACATTCTTTATGAAACAGACTAAAAAGGATTATAAGATAAATTAATTAAAATTAAAAAATAATTAAATTTATATATTCAAAACTATACAAATTAATTATTTATCTATAAGAGGAAATGCATAATATTTTTTCTATTTGTGTAGACTCTGTTGAGTCTTGCCTCTCAACAAAGATTAGCCAGCTCACATATATCAAACATTATATATAAGTAATATTCTGATTGAGTTAATTTCTTAAATAGTTATTTATATTTCAAAAATTGACTATTAATTAAATTTATATTTTATTTTTTATAACTATAAAAATAACTCAATTATTTTTTTCCCTCAAAAATGCTAAACAAAAAAAATTATTCTCTCTTAGTTGACATGCCATGTCACATTAAACACTTTATTCAGTTCAAATTTGAAACGAGAAAGAATATTAATATTACCTTTTGAGAAGAATTCTTTTATGACCCTTTTAGAAAAATAATCATTTGAGAACATATATTGTCACGCCCCGAGCCTACACCCTCGGCAGGACTGACACTCGAGAACCATTATTGGCCCCGAGCGAACCCTTGGCCTGGCTTAACTCTTAGCGGAAGACTTTCTCATGATAAAATACTTTAAAAAGTAAACTGAATTGCTCAATAGTGACAAATGAACTAACTAACTTTCTATGAAGCCTCTAATAACTTAGATGGATGTCGGGACTAGACCCATGACATCCTAATGAACTAAAATACTAAAAAGTAATAAAAGGGGATCCTCCTGAAGCAAGGAGGCTCACCGACAAACTCTGAAGCTCAACTAGAATCAACAATGCGCTGCATGCTGATCCTCCTGTATCTGCATCATAACATCATTGCAGGCCAAATGGCATCTGTACATTGAATGTACGAGCATGCGAGGGGAATTCTAAAACAAGATATAAGCTTGAAAGGGGAACTGAAAGAACAAACCTGGTCTCAACTCAACTCAATTGAACTGAACTCATTTCAATATAAAGCAATAATATAAATGTAATATAAAGAAAAGATTTTAAAACATGGATAACAACTCTGTGTATTTAAAAATACATTAGTAACTCTGTATGTATGCAAAGATACAATATAAACTTTGGATGTATATGAACCTACAAGTAACTCTATGTATATAATAATACAAAATACTTCTGTGGGAGTTTCTTTAACCGACAACCATCACGTAAGAGCTATTGTGATGATACAATATTTTGTCTCAGGCTGCGAGAGTATAGAACCTGACTACTAAGTGTATTCACTAGTCTATGCTAAAAATCACTAAGGAATCATCTAGAAAGTATGACCCTTTTCAACCCATGGTGGCTACATGGTTTATGGGGGCTGAGAGTTGTCTGAACTCTCCCCCATTTCGGTGCTCAATACTACTTCCAAAATATACTAGCTCATATGTTTAAAAACTTAACTCTGTGGTTTGACATAATTACTCAAAAACTAGCCCAAAGTCTCTCTTGGAAATCAGTGTTTCCTCTCTTGCTTAATTGTGAAAGCATTTACTCTTTACTGAAAACTAGCCCAAAGGCTCCTTTAGAAATATCAGTTTCCTTTCTTATTTAAATGTGCAAACATTTTACTCTTTGGGAATACATAGTCCCCATTTACTCTTTTGAATAAATGAACTTCAATATTTACTCTTTACTCAACTCAAAGCTCAAGTCTTAAAACAAAGTTAAAACATTTGTAAACGACTTTTGGAAAATTCTATGAACTTCTCTTGACTTGACTCTTAACTTTCCTTGAATTGAATTATGGATTCAAGGCTCATGATCTCATGTTATGGATGATTTCATGTTGTTTAGACGTATCTTAGAGTGTAGAAATCAACTAGAAAACATAGGTACGTTTCAAGGGAACTAATATAAAAAGAAGTGGGAAAGGGTAGAAGGCCTTGCGACCCTGGCGTACTGAGTGGTGCTGGGCGCCAGTGCCTAAACAATAGAAACTGGGTATGGGTGCTCTAAGTGGCGCGGCGCCCCAGAGCCCTTCCTGTAGATACTAATGTGGGGTGCTCTGAGTGGCGCGGCACCCCACTCCTTTTCCCCAGAAAATCTCAATTTTTCTTGCTCGTTTTCAACTCTAAACCCTTTAGATTCAATTGGTTCTTTCCCCAAACACTTAGATTCGACTACATAAACAAAATAGGAAAGAATCTACTAAAATTGACATCTAATTTAAATCAAGAACTCCTCAACAACTTCAACAATCAAGAACCCAATAGAAACTTCAAACAAATCCATCAAGAACTCAATTTCTGAACTTTCAAAAACATAATTTCGTTGAATAAAATCATGATTGGTGCGTGGGTGAACTAACCCAACTCTATGTGATCTCACATACCTCATAGGGATCAACCCTTGGCGAAATCCACAAGCAAATCTTCAAGAACTTGGCGATTCCTTGTTTCTTCTACTCTTTTCTCCTCTTATTTTCTCTTCTCTCAAAACCCTAACTTATTTTCAATAGCGTAAACTGAATCCAATCATTTTATACCCCAACTTAATTACAAAAAATGAATTTAATTAATTGGGTAATGAAAAGACCATAATACCCTTCTAAAATCCGGTTTTCACTTTCCTTATCTAGACAACCCAACTTCAAATAGACATATCTCACTCATACGAACTCGAAACTGAGCAAACTCAGCAGGGTTAGAAAGATAATTCAAAGATATTTCCTATGGTATCTTTTAGTACACCTAACGCATGTTTAGCTAGGATTTATGGTAGTTTGAAGTTGACCCAAAACTCATACTTAACTTAACTTTGTCAAACTTTCCAAATTTGATTATTTCCAAAAACGGTTTCTTTCTAATTCTAAGTCTTTCTAAAAAGGGATGTTACAATATCTCCCCCTTGGAATCATTCGTCCTAGAATGAGATTACTCTTAGCAGGCTAAGGGTGTAATATCTAACATCTAGCTCAAACACCCAGCAAGCATAATGTAAATATAACATGTCAACTTAAAATAAATGTCAAGAAATGATTAGTACCTTAATTTGGAACTTCTCCGGATTCATAGAGATGTGGGTATCTCTTCTTCATATCCTTCTCAACTTCCCAAGTAGATTCCTCAACAAACTAATTTCTACACAGAACTTTGACCGATGCTACTTCTTTAGTTCTCAACTTGCGAACTTGGCGATCTAGAATTGAAACAGGAACCTTCTCGTATGATAAGCTATCCTTGATACCAATATCTTCAGTACGTATGACAAGTGAAGGATCGCCCATGAACTTTTTTAACATGGAGATGTAAAATATTGGATGAACTGCTGCTAACTCTTGTGGTAGCTCTAACTCATAAGCTACATTGCCAATCCTCTTGGATATTCTATAAGGACCAATATATCGGGGACTAAGTTTCCCCTTCTTTCCAAACCTCATAACACCCTACATGGGTCAAACTTTCAAGTAAACCCAATCATCTACTTCGTACTCTAAGTCTCTTCTCCTAACATCTGTATAGGATTTTTGACGACTCTGCATTGTTTTCAACCTCTCTTGAATAACTTTCACTTTCTCCATACCTTGATGAACTAAGTCTGGTCCTATCAACCCAGCTTTACCAACCTCAAACCATCCAATAGGAGATCTGCATCTTCTCCCATAAAGAGCTTCATAAGGAGCCATTTGGATGCTAGAGTGGTAACTATTGTTGTAAGCAACTCGATGAGAGGTAGGTGATCATCCCAATTACCCTTGAAATCAATCATACAGGCCCTCAACATATCTTCTAAAGTCTAGGATGAAAAGAAGTACTCAAGTTCACCTTTGAACCCAAGCCTTTCTGGAATGACTTCCAAAACTGTGCAGTAAATTGTGCACCTCTATCTGATATAATTGAAACAGGGGCTGCATGAAGTCTTACTACTTGTTGAATGTATAACTTGGCATAATCCTCCGCTGAATGGGTAGTATTTACCGGTAAAAAGTTGGATGATTTTGTCATTCTATCAACAATCACCCAAATAGAATCATGTTGCCTGCGAGACCTTGGTAAACCTATGATGAAATCCATATTGATCATCTCCCACTTCCATTCAAGAAGTTCTATATTTTGAGCCATACCACTAGGCCTCTGGTGCTCTACTTTAACTTGTTGGCAATTCGGACACTTCACAATCAACTCTGCAATGCCCTACTTCATACTACTCCACCAATAAACCTCTTTCAGATCACGATACATCTTTGTGGAACCCGGATGGATAAAATATCTGGATCTAAGAGCTTCCTCCATGATCCTCTCTGGGAGTTCATCCACCCTTGGTACACACAATCTACCTTGACAACTCAATACGCCATCTCCACCTTGTTCAAAAGCCATCACTTTTTGCTTATGAACATTTGCCTTTAATTCAAGTAAAATAGGATCTTGGTCTTGCTTTTCTTTCACTTATGAAACTAATGATGATTCAGCCCCATTCATCACCACTACTCCTCCTTCTATGGAATCTATTAATCAAACTCCTAATCATGCAAGTTTGTGCACATCTTTCGCTAACTCTCTCTTTTCTTCCTCAACATGGGAAGTACTACCCATAGACAACCTGCTCAAGGAATCAACAACAACATTAGCCTTACCTTGGTGATATAGGATACTCATATCATAATCCTTGAGTAACTCTAACCACCTCATTTGTCTGAGGTGAAGCTCTTTCTGACTAAATACATACTGAAGAATCCTATGATCGGTGAACACATCAACATGAACACCATAAAGATAATGATGCCATATTTTCAAAGAAAATACTACGACAACCAACTCTAGATCATGGGTCGGGTAATTCTTCTCGTGAACTTTCAGGTGTCTCGAGGCATAAGCTATAACTTTGTGATTCTGCATTAACACACAACCCAAACCAACTTTGGATGCATCACAATATACAACAAAACCTTGCGTACCTTCTGGTAACGTCAATACTAGGGCAGTAGTCAACCTTTTTTTCAATTTCTGAAAGCTTTTTTCTCACAAGCTTCAAGCCATTGAAACTTAACTGTCTTCTTAGTCAACTTGGTGAAAGGGGACGAAATAGATAAGAACCCCTATACGAACCTTCTATAATTTCCAGCCAACCCCAAGAAACTCATAATATCAGTTGGAGATATGGGTTTAGGCTAATTCTGCACTGCATTTATCTTCTGGGTATCAACTATAATTTCATCACAGGAAATAATGTGGCCTAAGAATGCCACAGACTCAAGACAAAACTCACACTTAGAGAACTTGGCATATAACTCTCTATCCTTTAGAGTTTGGACAACTATTATGAGATGACTAACATGATCTTCCTCATTCCTCGAATTGATTAGAATTTCATCAATGAATACGATAACAAAAATATCTAAATAAGGCTCATAAGGTCCATAAATGTTGCAGACGCATTGGTTAAACTGAACGACATGACCAGAAGTCATAATGACCATAACGGGTCCTGAAAGTTGTCTTTGGAATATCGCATTCCCTTACTCTTAACTGATGGTAGCCAGATCTGAGGTTTATCTTAGAGAAACAAGTGGCACCCTGAAGTTGATTGAAAAGATCATCAATTCTCGGAAGAGGATACTTATTCTTGATGGTAACCTTGTTCAACTGACAATAATCTATACACATTCTAAGGGAACCATCCTTCTTCCTTACAAATAAGATCGGAGCGCCTCAAGGTGAGACACTTGGTCAAATGAAACCTTTCCTATGAGATCTTTCAACTGCTCTTTTAACTCTTTTAATTCTGTTGATTCCATCCTATATGGCGAAATAGATATGGGACGAGTATCGGGAAGAATATCTAAACCTAAGTCTATTTCTCTCTCAGGAGGGACTCCGGGAAGATCATCTGGAAAGACTTCTGGAAACTCTTTTACTACTTAAACTGACTGAATAAGAGGTATCTCAACACTAGAGTCATTAACTCGGACTAAGTGATAGACACACCCCTTGGAAACTAACTTTCTTGCCTTAAGGTACAAAATAAAATGACCCTTAGGCATTGTTGAACTACTCTTCCACTCTATAACTAGCTCATTAGGAAACTGGAACTTGACAACTCGAGTTCTACAATCAACTAAGGCATAACATGCATGAAGCCAATCTATACCAAGAATAACATCAAAATCTACCAAGTCTAACTCAACTAAATCAGCCATGGTGCTCTTGTGATTGACGGAAATGGTACAATAACGATACACTATTTCTGCTAGAATAGACTCACCAACAGGTGTAGAAACACTGAAGGGCTCACTAATTTTTTCAGGAAGAACATCAAAATTCATCGCAACATAAGGAGTTACAAATGATAAACTTGCTCCTGGATCTAGCAAAGCATAAACATCAAAGTTAAAGACTTGGATCATATCAGTGACAACATCTGGTCAATCCTCTTGCTCTTGGAGACTTATGATAGCATAAAGACGGTTTCCTCCTCTGCCTGCCCATGAAGTAGCTCCTCTAAATGCAACTCTGTCTGGTGGAGCAACTGAAGAAGACTGGGCTCTATTGCCCTCATTACCGTTTCCCTGCTTGTTCTTATGACATTCTCTCATAAAATGACCGTTCTGGCCACACTTAGAGCAACTAGTGGAGCCATCACGACACATCCCTGAGTGGCTCCTACCACACTTAGCACATTCAGGAGGCTTACTACCCCTTTGTGGCATATTACCTTGAGAATAGGCAGGTCTACCTCTGAAATCCTGTGAATTCAGACTATTGTACTCACCTTTGTTCCTTGGTGCAGGTGCAGTAGCACATGATGGAGCAGGTCCCTTTTGTTTCTGTTGGAAAGATGACCGATTGGCATTACTCTTCTGCTGCCCGGACTCATTTCCTGTCTTAGCTCTCTTATTCTTAAACTCTTCTCTATCCCTCTGCTTCTCCTCCTCAACTTGATGCACATTGATCATTAGCCTTGTTATGTCCATATCCCCTATCAGCATAGCTGCCTTTTCTTCCTTGCTTGACAGGCAACAAATAAACTCATCATGCTCCTCATGTCAGCAACCATCTCTGGAGCATAGCGGGAAAGTTGTGTGAACTTCATACTGTACTCATGAACGCCCAAAGAATCCTTCTTAAGAATGAGGAAGTATCATACCTTTGCTTCTCTCAGTTCTCAGGGAAACAAATGCCTCAAGAAGGCCTCATCAAACACATCCCAACTCACCAGTGGTTCACCCTCAGCTCGGTTCTTCTTCCAATGATCAAACCAGATCCTAGCTACATCCTTCATTTAGTATGCAACTAGTTCCACCCGCTCAGCATCAGCAATATGCATAATCTCAAAAACCTTTTGAAGTTCCTCAAAAAAGTTTTCTGGATCTTCAGTAACACTTAAACCTGTGAAGCTTGGTGGATTCATCCTTAAGAACTCACAAATCCTTGAAGTATCAACCACTTCCTATTGATTCTCTCTCAGTTGCCCAGCTTGGTTGGTCACAACTTGGCTCCACATCCGAATGGCCTCACGGAACTCAGCTTTGGTGACCTCTCTTTGGGGTTGCACTTCAAGTGCATTAGGTACCCCTTGTTCCTGTGGTTCAACATTTCTTCTAGCCAGACGACCTCTGATAGCTCTTCGTGGAGGCTTGATCTGAAAGACCCGCGCAAGCACAAGTTAGAAAGAGGCTTTTATAGAGATACACTATATCGCACGAAATGAGTATGAAAGAAGTGAGATAGTTCCTAAGTGTCGCAACCTCCTAATTGTAGATGTGGCGTGCTTCACACCGATAACTAGGACTCTACAGATAGGGCTTCATAGACTCCCTAGTAATCTTGAATTCTATGCTCTGATACCAAGTTTTTTACACCCCGAGCCTACACCCTGGGCTAGACTGGCACTCGAGAACCATTGCTGGCCCCAAGCAAACCCTTGGCCTGGCTTAACTCTTAGCGGAAGACTTTCTAATGATAAAATACTTTAAAAAGTAAACTAAGCTGCTCAATAGATAACTTAGAATGTATAAAATAACATTTAACTTAGCTAAAGTGGCAATTCAAGATTCAACATAAGCCAATAACAAGATAGTGACAAATGAACTAACTAACTGTCTATGAAGCATCTAATAACTGAGATGGATGTCGGTACAAGACCCACGACATCTTAATGAACTAAAATACTAAAAAAAAATAAAAGGGGATCATCCAGAAGCAAGGAAGCTCACCAACAAACTCTGAAGCTCAACTAGAATAAATGATGCGCTGGATGCTGATCCTGGTTACCTGTATCCGCATCATAACAATGATGCAGGCCAAATGGAATCAGTACATTGAATGTACGAGCATGCGACAAAAATTCTAAAACAAGACATAAGATTGAAAAGGGAACTGAAAGAACAAACCTGGTCTCAACTTAACTCAACTCATTTCAATATAAAGCAATAATATAAATGCAATATAAAGAAAAGCTTTTAAAACATGGATAACAACTCTGTGTATTTAGAAATACAATAGTAACTCTATATGTATGCAAAGATACAATATAAACTCTTGATGTATATGAAAATACAAGTAAATCTGTGTATATAATAATACAAAATACTTCTATGAGAGTTTCTCTAACAGACAATCATCACGTAAGAGCTATTGTGATGATACAACATTTTGCCTCACGCTGCCAGGGCCATCATATACCTTGCCGAGGGTATACAACCTGACTACTAAGTGGATCCACTAGTCTATGCTAGAAAGTACTAACGAATCATCTAAAATGTATAACCCTTCTCTACCTATGGTGGCTACATGATTTATGGGGGCTGGGAGTTGTCTGAACTCTCCCCCATATCGATGCTCAATACTACTCCCAAAATATACTAGCTCATATGTTTAAAAATATAATTATGTTGTTTGAGATAATTACTCAAAAACTAGCCCAAAGGCTCTCTTGGAAATCAGTGTTTCCTCTCTTGCTTAATTGTGAAAGCATTTACTCTTTACTGAAAACTAGCCCAATGGCTCTTTTAAAAATCTCAGTTTCCTTTCTTGTTTAAATGTGAAAAAAAAATTCTCTTTGGGAATATATAGTCCCCATATAATCTTTTGAAGAAATGAACTTCAATATTTACTCTTTACTCAACTCAAAACTCAAGTCTTAAAAGTTAAAACATTTGTAAAAGACTCATGGAAAACTCTATGAACTTCTCTTGACTTGACTCTTAACTTTCCTTGAATTGAATTATGGTTTCAAGGCTCATGATCTCATGTTATGGATGATGTCTTGTTTTTTAGACGTACTTTAGAGTGTAGAAATCAACTAGAAAACATAGGTACATTTCAAGGAAACTCGTATGGAAAGAAGTGGGAAAGGATAGAAGGCCTGGCAACCCTGGCGTACTGAGTGGCGCCGGGCTCCATAGCCTGTACAGCATAAACTAGGTTGGGGCGCTCTGAGTGACGCGGTGCCCCAGAGCCCTTCCTGCAGATACTGATGTGGGGCACTCTGAGTGGCGCAGCGCCCCACCCCTTTACCCTAGAAAATCCCAATTTTTCTTGCTCGTTTTTCAACTCTATACACTCTAGATTCAATTGGTTCTTTCCCCAAACACTTAGATTCGACTACATAACAAATATAGGCAAGAATCTACTCAGAACGACATCTAATTTCATGAATTTATATCAAGAACTCCTCAACAACTTCAATAATCAAGAACACAATAGAAACTTCAAACAAATCCATCAAGAACTCAATTTCTAAACTTTCAAGAACATAATTTTGCTAAATAAAATCATGATTGGCGCGTGAGTGAACTAACCCAATGATATGTGATCTCACATACCTCGTAAGGATCAACCCTTGGCGAAATCCGCAAGCAAATCTTCAAGAACTTGGTGGTTCCTTGTTTCTTCTTCTCTTTTCTCCTCTTCTTTTCTCTCCTCTCAAAACAGTAACTTATTTTCAATAGCGTAAACTGAATCCAATCAGTTTAGACCCCAACTTAATTACCAAAAATGAATTTAATTAATTGGGTAATACAAAAGCCCATAGTACCCTTCTAAAATCCGGTTTTGACTTTCCTTATCTAGACAACCCAACTTCAAATGCACATATCTCACTCATACGAACTCGAAACTGAGTAAACTCGGCAGGGTTGGAAAGATAATTAAAAGATATTTCCTACGGTATCTTGTAGTACACCTAACTCATCCTGATATAGGATTTATGGTCATATGAAGTTGACCCAAAACTCATACTTAACTTAACTTTGTCAAACTTTCCAAATTTGATTATTTCGAAAAACGATTTCTTTCTAATTCTAAGTCTTTCTAAAGAGGTATGTTACATATACATTGACATGCATAAAGCCTAATATAAAAGAAAGAAAAATAATATTTGGTTCATTTGAAACAATTGGGAAAAAAATAAAGACAAAACAGTGTTATTAACTTTATAGAATTAAATACCATGCAAATCATTTTATTTTATTTTATTTAAAAAAAGGTTACAAATCCAAACTTTAATTTGTGACAACTGACAAGTAATGTAAATTTTTTTAGCATAAGAAGAGGCTTTCTACCTTAAAATTAAGTCCAAACTTTTATTTCAAATATATCTTTACACTACACAAATCATTTTGATCATATAAATATTCATAACAAATCTAACAATGCTAATTTGTTTCTCGCTTCTATCTAACTATAGTTAAATATATTGTCATAAATATCATTATTCAATCTGATAATTCTAAGATTTCAGCTCTAAGATCAAATGCAAATAATAATTTCTTCTATTAATCCAACATGTAGCTAAATAACTCTTTGTATTGAGAAATCGTTTCTATTGATACATGTAAAAAATCAACGATGATTTAAATTTCTTTTCATGATTTGTTATATATGCTTAAAGTAAAAATTTAACTTATTGTGGGCCCACTTGAAATCTTAACTATCATCAAAACTTTATACCTTTTTTTCTAACGTTCATAACCTAGTGAATAGTAATTTAGAGGATTGTACAGAGTATCTGAGTGGGGAATTTATTTCAGCAAGAAAATCGTATTTTTTTTGCCCGTACTGAAATTGAAAATTCTAACAAACTCTAAGTACCTGAGTAATTTTTTTCCATTTGGAGACTCTTAGGTCTTGACTTTAATATTTCAAACATTACATTACAATCCAAGAGATTTTTTCTTAATTGAGTTGTAAATAATAGACTAATAAATTATAGTCATATATGTAATTTTATCTTAACTTCACATAGCTTTCATCTAGAATTCACCCCGTAATTCTTTGTAGTGATGGAAGAGATAAATATTTAATTTATATGATCAAAGACTTACTAATTATGGCCCCTCAGTTTTTTCTTTTGTGTTTTGAGGTTTGAATTATATTAATTTTGATTAATATTTTAAGATATATATTTTTATTTAAATTAAATTGATTTTCTAAATATAAAATATGAGAATATTTCTAGCGAGTAATTATCATTTTCAAGATAACCAATTAATTCTCTATCTCTAAGAGTAAATGAGTAATGATTTTTTATTCGGAGAGTCTTTGAGTTAATTCCTTGAATGGTTATTTATTTTTATGATTTTGTCAATCAATTTTTTTTATATTTTTTAAGATTTGCAAAGTCACTCAACTGTTGTTGTTGTTGCTATTATTATTATTATTATTATTATTATTATATTTATTATTATTATTATTATTATTTTCAAAATATTTCTTCTCTCCTAGTTGACATTTCATGTCACATTAAATATTTTATTCAATTCAGATTTGATATTCTTAATTATTAGAAAAAGAAAAAAAAAACATAAAATATTGCAATTCTAGAAGAATTTTTTCATAAACTTTTTATTATTTGATAATCCAAACTTTATAAAAAAAAAATTAAAAAAAACATACTTTGACATACATGAAGCCTAATAATATTATAATATAGAGAGCAATATTATTCATTTGGAAAAGAAAATAAAAAAAAATGTCTTTTAACTTGGTAGAATTAAATAACAAGCAAATCAAAGGGAAAAAAATAAGATCACAAATCCAAACTTAGTAATAAGCATTGAAATACTTTTATTTATTTTAGCATAAGTAGAGGCTTTCTACGTAAATATTAATGCCATTAATTTCATCCCCTATTGGAGCTCCATGAATTTCTAAATATCTCCAACTAATTTTGCCAACATCATAAAAGTAATAAAATAAAATATTACTTTTTGTTGCAATAAATATAATCTCGCCATCACGAGAATCGCAGAATCCTTGAGGAGGACCATATTTTGGTTTCAATATATCTTCCACATCTTTCCACTGCGTAGAAATGTGAATGCCATGACTCTTCCATTCTTCTATTTCAAGATTTTCTAAAATCCATAAATCATTTCGACTAGTAAAACTTCCCCAACAGTCCATCAATGCTATTTTTTCCTTCACTTCTTTCAAATCATAATCAAATAGATTTTTATATATATCATCACCCAATCCAATAAGTCTAAATTTTTCAGCTCTTAAATCAAATGCAACTATTGAATTCTTCGAGTAATCCATCATATAGATGAATCCTTTAATAGAGCAAGTTTTCATACTAAGACATGACAAACAATTAATGATATCTTTAATTTTACTCCATGATTTGTCTATGCTTAAGGTGTAAATAAAATTTCATGCATGCCCACTTGAATTTTGAACTTGCATCAAGACTTTGTACTTCTTTTCTACGGGTTCATAACCTAGCGAATAGTAATATAAGGATTTAATTGAGTGGGAAGATTTTCTCTGATAGGGAAGTACTACCATTTTTCTTGTACTGGGATTAAAAATTCTAACAGTCTCCTTATCGTACTTTCAGATGCAGTATGAACCATTAACACACGGTCCATTGAAATATTGATCGCGACGATCAAAATTTCATCTAGATGTATTTCCATCTTCGTTTAGATCTACAGCATATAGATCTTCAGTTTTCCCCATAAGGAATCTTGTTCCACCATCGCGAGTTATAGAGGGTAGGTGATGGACATGAGTAAAATCTGAATCCAATATAAGGTCATTAAAAAATTTGGAAACGCACCTAAAACGCATGACAGAACAGGAAGCCATAGGAATATTTCAACAATCAGTTCTTGAGGAAGAGTAGGAATTATTCTCATAGGTATCATATTTGTATCCTAAGTGGAGGCTGAAGAGTGAGTGAGTCAAACTAAAGTCTTTTGCAAGCTTTTTTAAGTAGGCAAAATTTTACTCATTAAATATTTTATTTGACTTTATTATCTACTTGCATTAAAATATTTGCATTGGATTTAATTTATATTAAGTTGATCTGATCCAAAATAACTTCTTCTTTTTTTTTACTCGACATAATAGGAAATTTAATAAAGTAAATAAGATTTTTTAATTATGTATATATATATACATTAAAGATATGTATAATTTACTAAATACAGCTTAGTTAATATACCATATGAAAAGTCAAAATTAAAGATCAATTGTCGAAAAAGGAAAAGACATTCTTTATGAAACAGACTAAAAAGTATTACAAGATAAACTAATTAAAATAAAATATAATTGAATTTATATATTCAAGACTATACAAATTAATTATTTATCTATAAGAGCAAATGAATAATGCTTTTTCTGTTTGTGTAGACTCTCTTGAGTCTTGCCTCTCTACAAAGATTATCCAGCTCACATATATCAAACATTATAGACAAGTAATGTTATGATTCTTAAATAGTCATTTATATTTCGAAAATTTTCTATTAATTAAAATTATATTTGATTTTTAATAACTATAAAAATCACTCAATTATTTTTTCCCTCCAAAATGCTAAAAAAAATTATTCTCTTTTAGTTGACATGCCATGTCACATCAAACACTTTATTCAAATTCAAATTTGAAAGGAGAAAGAATATAAAATATTACCTTTCGAAAAGAATTCTTTTTTTTTTTTTTTTTTAAAAGATCATTTGAGAACATATACATTGACATGCATTAATGTAAAGACCTATTTTCGTCGTTATAGAAAAGCCATCGGGGAAATGTTTTGGCCCGAAAAACTTTTTTCATAGTAACTTAAGAGTTTCTAGCCTAGTCCAGATTTGGACAATATCAGAGTCAATGAGGTCTATGGAAATCTGGTAACAAATGAGAGATCTAATAATGAATTTGATCGCATGAGTGGATAGCTAAGACGTTAAGGAACACATAGGACTTTACAGAATCAAATTCGGGTGAGTAGAATTCTCGAAAATGATCTTAGTGTAAAGGGTAGTTTCTGAGTGTCATGGGATGGAGGTGTGTTGTGAAATCGGGGTTTGAAACTCTTAAATTAGCTCTTTGTTTCTGTGCAAGCCGCTAGGGCGGTATTATTTTGCGTCAGGGCGGGGTCGTTGTGGCGGGATGGGGGCCGCCATAGAGGGCCAGTCACAACTTAAGTCAGAAATAAACCCCAAAACATCATTATTCCGCAAATTTCGTTCTTAAGAGTTAGGAGACGAACCAGGGCGACTTATTGACAGTTTTTCACAATTCTTGAAGCTAAAGGTAAGGTCTTCACTCCCCTAATCCATTTTTCAATCCATAGAATGTAAATTCATAGGTAGTTATTATTGGGGGGGAGGGTTTGGAACTATTTTGGATGGTGGGAAAAAGCCCTAGCTGCATATTAGGATCATGGGTTTGGCCTAGGTTTGATGATTTTGATTGTAATCCGCATAATTAGCCTCGTTTATTGATCCTCAAGTTATATTGATTGTTTGTAGACCAAGAACAAGCGGAAATAATATAGAAAGGGAAGAATCAAGTTTCTTAGGAGGGTTCAAGCTTTATTCGAGGTAGGTGATAGTTGTGATTTCATGTTGATGTGATGTATGTTAGTAATTACTTCATTTTAATGCATGTATGTATGCGAATGTTGCATTATTGATCACACTAATCGTAAATGAGTATGAATGAATGATTGTATGCCATGAACCAACACTTCAGTGTATGATTATGAGAATGTACATTGGGATTGTGATTGTGGCTTGTTGAATGGATCGGGTATTACGTTCCAACACACTAACTTGGATCGGGTGCCACGTTCTGGTGCATATATGGGATCGGGTGTCACGTCCGGCACACTAACTTGGATCGGGTACCACATACCGGTACACTAACCGTTTGGGTGTGGGTTTCTTGAGAGGACCATTGACTTGTCATATTGATGTATTATTGAGAATGTGGAATTGTCGTTGATCCTGAAATGATGAATGATATTGTATATGTTCGGTCTATTCCCATTTTATTATGTTATGGTTACTTGGATATGTTTCACTTATTGGAATAGCCGCGTGATCCTACCAGTACACTGTAGTGGTTTACTGATACTGCACTTGCTCTTTCTTTGTTGAGTATAGGGCATCTTCAGGCGGCTACTGATGGACCTCATTTAGAAGACCAGTGATTGATTCGAATTCAAGGGTGAGCCAAGTCTTACAGGCTACAATGAGTTCTCCTTTTGCTCAGTCCTTCTTATTTGGACTTAGATTAGTACTTTAGATATTCGTATGTTTAATTGAGTTGTACCAATTTCTTAAGACTTATGGTTCTTTGTTAGAGTTTTGGTACATTGACTTTGAGGTTCTAGGAAATATTTCAGCAATTGTTTGTTAGATTTTTGGATTTTATGGGAACTTTATCGATTCTTGCATTTAAACCTCATTTCGTATCTTTAAATGCTTTAGTTTTCGTTAATTTGGGTTAGCTAGTTAGTGTTAATGGTTCTCCCACCGGAGGGTTAGTGTGGGTGCCAATCATGACGGTTTGGGTCGTTACAAAGTTGGTACAGAGCCCTAGGCTAGTTGATCTCGATGTACCAAAAATGAGTCTAGTAGAGTCTTGCGAAACGGTACGAAGACATTTGTACTTTTCTTTGAGAGGCTATAGGACTTTAGGAAATCTCTTTATTTTCTTTTGTCTCCTTTCATGATATAACTTTGTTCCAATTGGTATCTGGTGATCCAAATTGGTATCTAATCTCCTTCACTCTTCTGTCCGCTGATGGTTAACACTAGGTTCAACGGCGTTAGGCATGTAGGTCCCGTCAATGCGCCGGCTGAGGAATCCGCAGTAAGAGGTAGCGGTCGAGGTAGGGGTAGAGGAAGAGCAAGGGGCAGAGGGTGAGGAAGTGTAGCGCCTACTAAAGATGGAGCACCAGTTGAGAATGCTCCCAGAAATGAGGTTCCTCATGCGCATGAAGAGGTAGAGGAGAATGTAGAGGTTGAGAATGAGCAGAATGTTGGACAGGAGGAAGAGTTGCAGGCTAAGACTACAAGTATTCCTCCCTTAAACCCAGTATTAGCTCAACAGATTATGTCGTTCCTGGAAGAATTGGTTGGTCCTAGAGTTCTTCCCGCAACTCAAGCTCCCGCCAATCCCTCTATTGCTGTCATTGTCCCTAAGGTAGGTGGAACTGTAGGTACTGATGCTTTCTTTCGTCCTTTGTTGGATCCTGTTATGACCGGTAATGAACACGAGATGTTGACTAAGTTCTTGTAATTGAAACCTCCTGTGTTCCATGGTTTCGAGAGTGAGGATGCCTATGAGTTCATCCTAGATTATTATCACAGGCTTCATAAGTTGGGAATTTTCCATCATCATGGAGTAGAGTTTGTGACTTTTCATCTTCAAGGTGAGGTGGTGGAGAGCTTATGTGGAGTGCAAATCTTCAAATTTGCCCCCACTCACTTGGACCCAATTTTATGCTTTGTTTTTGGAGAAGTATGTGCCCCATACCTTGAGAGATCGTAAGAAGGATGATTTCATGGATTTGGAGCAAGCTGACATGTTTGTGGCTGCTTATGAGGCTAACTTCCATGGTTTGTCTAGATATGCTATGCAATTGGTGACTACTGAGGAAGAAATGATCTGTCTATTTGTCAAAATACTAAATTTTGAGTTGCATGTATTGTCGGTTCATATGATCTCTGTGGGAAAAAGCTTTAATGGGATGACTAATTTTGTTAAAAAGGTAGAAGTTAGACGTGATGGGCAGGCTAAGGCTTTGGCTAAGAAAGTTAAAAATACAAGTAACTTTCAGGGTTCTTACTCTAGAGGTTCGGGGGGGCCGACACTTGCAGCCCAACCAATTCAGTCTACTATGCCCACTTCTACAGGCAATTACACGCAAACTCCACCTCAAAATTTGATTCAGGATAGCCACGGAGTCGCACTTTCAATGGCCAGCATGCCATCTTTCGATCGCACTTGTTATAATTGTGGAGAACCAAGGAATATAAGGAGAGATTGTCCCCTCCCGTGCATGTTGGTTTCTGCGCAGCAGTAGACTAGAGCAGTGGTACCCGCGGGCAATGGTAATAATGGTCGAGGACGTCCACAAGGTGGGTGAAGAAGAAATCAGCGAGACCGTGAAGGTCGGAGGAATGGTAACGCAGGCAGAGGTACAGTGCAACCAGGCAGGGAAGTCTCCCATCATGATGATAGGGCTCAGTGTTATTGTTTTCCTGGCAAGACCGAGGTGGAGGCGTCTGATGTAGTGATCACAAGTAGTATTCCTGTTTGTGATCAGATGGATAATTGTTATTTGATCCGGGTTCTACTTATTCTTATGTGTCCGTTCAGTTTGCCTTGGGATTTGATATGATTTGTGATGTACTTGATGCCCCCATCCATGTTTCTACCCCAGTTGGAGAGTCTGTCATAGTCACCGATGTCTATCGTTCTTGTCCTATCTTGTTTATGGGTTTTCAGACTTGGGCAGATTTGGTGATTTTGGATATGACTGACTTTGATATAATCTTAGGCATGACTTGGTTGTCCCCCTATTATGATGTGCTTAATTGTAACACTAAGTCTGTGACTTTAGAAATTCTGAGTATGGAAAAGTTAGAGTGGGAAGGGGTGTACAAGCCTAAGCCAGCTAAGATCATATACTCCATTCGGGCTAAGAAACTAGTGGGGCAGGGTTGTTTGGCGTATTTTGATCATATTCGGGATGTTGAGGTTGAGTCTCCCTCTATTGAGTCTATTCCTGTGGTGTCAGCATTTGAAGAAGTGTTCCCTACTGATTTGCCTGGTATGCCTCCGCATAGAGGTATAGATTTCTTCATTGATTTGGAGCCTGGTACCCGCCCTATTTCCATCCCTCATTATCGCATGGCCTCGGTAGAATTGAGAGAGCTTAAGGCTGAAATCTAAGAACTTTCTGATAAAGGTTTTATTCGTCCTACTGCTTCCCCGTGGGGTCCTCCTATCTTGTTTGTGAAGCAAAATATTGGTAGCATGAGAATGTGCATAGATTACTACAATTGAATAGGGTCACCATTCAAAACAAATACCCATTACCTCAGATAGATGATCTTTTCGACCAGTTGAAAGGTGCATAAGTTTTCTCTAAGATCGATATAAGGTCTGGTTACCATCAGTTAAAGATTAGTCCTGAGGATGTACCCAAGACGTCATTTAGGACCCTCTATGGACTCTATGAGTTTCTAGTTATGTCGTTCGGGTTGACAAATGCGCTTGCAGCTTTCATGAGTTTAATGAATGGTGGGTTCAAACCTTTTCTTGATTCATTTGTTATAATTTTTATTGATGATATTCTAGTCTATTCAAAGAGTAAGGAAGAGCATCATCTTCGTATTGTTTTGGGTGTTCTTGGGAAATAAAAGTTGTACGCAAAATTTTCTAAGTGTGAATTTTGGTTGACTTTGGTTTTCTTTTTGGCGAATGTAGTTTCAAGGGAAGGGGTTATGGTAGATCCCCAAAATATTGAAGAGGTTAAGAATTAGGTTCGGCCTAGCTCTGTGACTGAAGTTAGGAGTTTTGTGGGGCGCGCTAGCTGCTATCGCCGATTTGTGAAGAAATTTGCTTCTATTGCTACGCATTTGAAAGGGTTGACCAAAAAGGAGGCACCTTTTGAATGGACCGAAAAGTGTGAAGAGAGCTTTCAAGAGCTCAAGACCCTTTTGACCAGAACGCCTATTCTAGCACTACCGGTGGAAAGTAAAGATTTTATTATTTATTGTGATGCTTCACATTCGGGTTTGGGTGTTGTGTTAATGTAGGATAATAATGTTATAGCTTATGCAACGTGGCAGTTGAAGGTGCATGAGAGGAATTACCTAACACATGATTTAGAGTTGGCAGCAGTAGTGTTTTCTCTTAAGATCTGGTGGTATTACCTCTATGGTGTCAAGTGTGAGGTGTTTACTGATCATCATAGTCTACAACATGTGTTCACTCAAAAGGATCTGAATTTGAGACAGCGAAGGTGGATGAAATTACTCAAGGAATATGATGTAACCATCCAGTATCATCCGGGTAAGGCTAATGTAGTGACAGACGCACTAAGTCGAAAAGTAGTGAGTATGGGTAGTCTAGCTTGCTTTAGTTGATCCCAGTGACCTTTGGCTAAGGAAATTCAAACCTCTGAATCTAAGTTCATGTGGTTGGGCATCTCAGAGAAAGGTGGGGTGTTAGCTAGCATTGAAATAAGGGTCACGTTCATTGAGGAGATCAATGCCAAACAGTTTGAGGATGAGCACTTGAATGAGCTTAGAAAGAAGACAGTGTCTGGCAAGGCACAAGAGACCACTCTGGATGCAGGGGATGTGCTCAGTTTTAAGGGAAGGATTTTTGTTCCTCGAGCAGATGACTTGATGTAGAAATTATTGATAGAATCCTATGGTTCACGATATTCCATTCATTTTGATGTGACCAAGATGTATCGAGATTTGAAGCAACTTTATTTGTGGCGTGGCATGAAGAAAGATATAGTTGAGTTTGTGGCTAAGTTTCAAAATTTTCAACAAGTGAAGAAGTATGAACATCAAAGGCCTACAGGTTTGCTTCAGAGAATGCCAATTTTGGAATAGAAGTAGGAAATGATAGCTATGGATTTTGTGGTTGGTCTTCCCAAGACTTTGGGAAAGTTTGATTCTATTTAGGTAGTAATTGACAGTTTGACCAAGTAAACCCATTTTATTCCAGTCAGAATAGATTATACTACGCAACAATTGGCTAAGGTGTATGCAAAAGAGATAATAAGGCTGCACGGGATGCCCCTTTCTATCATATCAGACCATGGTACGCAGTTCACATCCAAGTTATGGAGGAAATTACATGATGAATTGGGTACACAACTCAATTTTAGTACAACTTCTCATCCGCAAACGGACGGGCAGTCGGAGAGAACTATCCAAGTGTTAGAGGACATGTTGAGGGCATTTGTGATTAACTTTGGAGGGCATTGGGATAAGTTCCCACCGTTGTGTGAGTTCTTCTATAATAATAGTAATCACTATAGCATAGATATGGCACCGTTTGAGGCACTCTATGAGAGGGAATGTAGATCACTCATATGATGGTTTGAGGTTGGAGATATGAAACCTTTGGAGGTTGATTTAGTGAAGGATGATCAAGATAAAGTGAGGAATATTCGAGCTAAGCTTTTAGGAGCCCAAAGTATACAGAAAAATATTCGGACCATAAGGTAAGAGACATGACATTTGAGACTGGTGAGAATGTTCTTCTAAAAATATCACCCATTAAAGGGGTGATGAGATATGGCAAGAAAGGCAAGCTTAGTCCTCGTTACATTGGTTCATTTGAGATTATTGACTATGTAGGGCTAGTAGCGTATAAATTGTCTTTACCACCTAGCCTATCGGGAGTTCATTCGGTATTTGATATGTCCATGTTGAAGAGATATCATGATGATGGGGATTACATCATAAAATGGGACTCAGTATTACTAGACAAAAACCTTCAGTAAGAGGAGGAATCGGTTGCAATTCTTGATGGTGATGTTCGAAAGCTGAGAACCAAAGAGATTAAGTTCGTGAAAGTTTAATGGGAGCATCGTCCAGTTGAGGAAGCTACTTGGGAAACCGAGAAGGACATGCGAGACAAATATCTCCAGTTATTCATCGATTCAGGCACTACTCCATTTTTACTTTAGCATGTTTTTCCTAAGTTTCTCACTGGGGGACGAGTGATAGGTAAATTGGTATCTATTGTAATGACTTGTTCCCGTCGTTATAGAAAAACCATCGGGGAAATATTTTGGGCCGAAAAACTTTTTTCATAGTAACTTGAGAATTCCTAGCCTAGTCCAGATTTGGACAAATTCAGAGTCAGTGAGGTCTAGGGAAATATGGTAACAACTGAGAGATCTAATAATGAATTTGATTGCATGAGTGGATAGCTAATACGTTAACGAACCCGTACGACTTTACGGAATTGAATTCGGGTGAGTAGAACTCCCAAAATTGATCTTAGCGTGAAAAGGTTGTTTCTGAGTGTCATGGGATAAAGGTGTGTTGTTAAATGGGGGTTTTAAACTTTTAAATTAGTTCTTTGTGTCTGTGCAAGCCGCCATAGCGGGTCAGTCATGATTTAAGTCGGAAATAAACTCCAAAACATCATTATTCTGCAAATTTCATTCTTAAGAGTTAGCAGATGAACCAGGGCGACTTCTTGACAGTTTTTCACTATTCTTGAAGCTAAAGGTGAGGGCATGACTCTCCGAATCCATTTTTTAATCCGTATAATGTAAATTCATGGATAAGTATTATTGGGGGAGGGTTTTGGAACTGTTTTGGATGGAGGGAAAAAGCCCTAGCTCCATATTAAGATCATGGGTTTGGCCTAGGGTTGATGATTTTGATTGTAATCTAGGTAATTAGGCCTCGTTTATTGATCCTCAAGTTATATTGATTGTTTGTAGACCAAGAACAAGCGGAAAGAATGCGGAAAGGGAAGAATCAAGTTTCTTATGAGGGTTAAAGCCTTGTTCGAGGTAGGTAATGGTTATGATTTTATGTTGGTATGATGTATGTTAATAATTACTTTATTTTAATGCATGTATGTCTGTGAATGTTGCATTATTGATCACACTAATCGTAAATGAGTGTGAATGAATGATTGTATGCCATGAACCAACACTTGATTGTATGTTTATGAGAATGTACATTGTGATTGTGATTGTGGCATGTTGAATGGATCGGGTGTTACGTTCCAACACACTAACTTGGATCGAGTGCCACGTTTTGGTGTATATATGGGATCTGGTGTCACGTCCGGTACACTAACTTGGATTGGGTACCACGTACTGGTACACTAACAGTTTGGGTGTGGGTTCCATGAGAGGACTATTGACTTGTCATATTGATGTATTATTGAGAATGTGGAATTGTCATTGATCCTGAAATGATGATTGATATTTTATATGTTCGGTATATGCCTGTTTTATTATGTTTTGGTTACTTGGATATGTTTCACTTATTGTAATAGTCATGTGATCCTACAAGTACACTGTGGTTGTGTACTGATACTGCAGTTGCTACTCTTCAGGCGGCTACTGACAGACCTCGTTTAGAAAATCAATGATCGATTTGAATTCAAGGGTGAGCCAAGTCTTCCAGGCTACCATGAGTTCTCCTTTTGCTCAGTCCTTCTTATTTGTACTTAGATTAGTACTTTAGATATTCGTATGCTTAATTGGGTTGTACCCATTTTCTTTAGACTTATGGTTCCTTGTTAGAGTTTTGGTACATTGACTTTCAGGATCTAGGGAATATTTCCAAAATTGTTTGTTAGACTTTTGGGATTTATGGGAACTCTATCAATTCTTGCATTTAAACCTGCTTCTGTATTTTTAAATGCTTTAGTTTTTGTTAATTTGGGTTAGCTAGTTAGTGTTAATGGTTCTTCCACGAGGATTAGTATGGGTGCCAATCACGATCGTTTGGGTCGTGACAAAGTTGGTATCAGAGCCCTAGGTTTGTTGATCTAGATGTACTAAAACGAGTCTAGTAGAGTCTTACAGAACAGTACAAAGACGTCTGTACTTTTGTTTGTGAGGCTATAGGACTTTAGGAAATCTCTTTGTTTTCTTTTGTCTCTTATCGTGCTATAATTTGGTTCCAATTGCTATCTGGTGATCCAAATCGATATCTAATCTCCTTCACTCTTATGTCCGCAGATGGTGAACACTAGGTTCAACGGCGTCAGGCTAATAGGTCTTGTCAATGCACCGACTGAGGAATCCATAATAAGAGGTCGCGGTCCAGGAAAAGGGCAGAGGAATAGCAAGGGGAAGAGGCCAAGGAACAGTAGCGCCTACTAAGGATGGAGCACCGGTTGAGAATGCTCCCAAAAATGAGGTTCCTCCTGCGCATCATGAAGAGGTAGAGGAGAATGTAGAGGTTGAGAATGAGCAGAATGTTGGACAAGATGAAGAGGTGCACGCTGAGACTACATGTATTCCTCCCTTAGACCCAGTGTTAGCTCAACAGATTATGTCGTTCCTGGAAGGATTGGTTGGTCCTGGAATTCTTCCCACAGATCAAGCAACTCAATCTCCCGCCAATCCCCCTATTGCTATCACTGTCCCCAAGGTAGGTGGAACTGTAGGTACTGATGCTTTCTTCCGTCCTTTGTTGGGTCCTGTTATGACTAGTAATGAACACGAGATGTTGACTAAGTTATTGAAATTTAAATCGCCTGTATTCCATGGTTCTGAGAGTGAGGACTCTTATGAGTTCATCCTAGATTATTATGAGAGGCTTCATAAGTTGGGAATTGTCCATCAACATGGAGTAGAGTTTGTGACTTTTCAACTTCAAGGGGAGGCTAAGGAGTGGTGGAGAGGTTATGTGGAGTGCAAATCTTCAGCTTTACCCCCACTAACTTGGACCTAATTTCATTATTTATTTTTGCAGAAGTATGTGCCCCGGACCTTGAGAGATCGTCTGAAGTATGAGTTCATGGCTTTGGAGCAAGGTGGCATGTTTGTGGCTTCTTATGAGTCTAAGTTCCATGCTTTGTCTAGATATGCTACGCAATTGGTGACTACTGAGGAAGAGAGGATCCGTCTAATTTTTAAAGGACTAAATTCTGAGTTGCAGGTATTGTTTGTTCATATGACCTCTGCGGGAAAAAGCTTCAATGGGGCTACTAATTTTGTGAAAAAAGGTAGAATATGTTAGACGTGATGGGCAGGATAAGGCTTTGACTAAGAAAGCTAAGAATGTAGGTAACTTCCACGGTTCTTACTCCAGAGGTTCAGGGAGGCCGACACTTGTAGCCCAGCCAATTCAGTCCGCTATGCCCACTTCTACAGGCAATTACGCGGGAACTCCACCATAAAATTTGATTCAGGATAGCCAGGGAGCCGCACCTTCGACAGGCAACAGGACATCTTTCAATCGCACTTGTTATAACTGTGGAGAACCTGGGCATATGAGGAGAGATGGTCCCCACCCGCACATGTTAGATTTCGCGTAGTAGCATACTAGAGCAGTGGTATCTGCGGGCAATGGTAACAATGGTCGAGGACATCCATAAGGTGGGTGATAAGGAAATCAACGAGGCCGTGGAGGTTGGGGAAATGGTAACACATGCAGAGGTACAGTGCATCCAGGCAGGGAAGTCGCCCGTCATGATGACAAGGCTCAGTGTTATGCCTTTTTGGGAAAGACCAAGGTGGAGGCATCTGATGCAGTGATCACAGGTAGTATTTTTTTCTGTGACCAGATAGCTAATAGGTTATTTGATCCAGGTTCTACTTATTCTTATGTGTTCGTTAAGTTTTCCTTGGGATTTGATATGATTTGTGATGTACTTGATGCCCTTATCCATGTTTCTACCCTAGTTAGAGAGTCTGTCATAGTCACCCATGTATATCGTCCTTGTCCTATCTTGTTTATGGGTTTTCAGACTTGGGCTGATTTGGCGATTTTGGATATGACTGACTTTGATATAATCTTAGGCATGAATTGGTTGTCCCCCTATTATGATGTGTTTTATTGTAACACTAAGTTTGTGACTCTAGAAATTCCGGGTAGCGAAAAGTTAGAGTGGGAAGGGGTGTACAAGCCTAAGCCAGCTAAGATCATATACTCCATTCGGGATAAGAAACTAGTGAGGCAGGGTTGTTTGGCGTATTTGTCTCATATTCGGGATGTTGAGGTTGAGTCTCCCTCTATTGAGTCTATTCCTGTGATGTCAGAATTTGAAGAAGTGTTCCCTACTGATTTTCCTGGTATGCCTCTGGATAGAGATAGATTTCTGCATTGATTTGGAACCTAGTACCCACCCCATGTCCATCCCTCATATCGCATGGCCACGGTAGAATTGAGAGAGTTTAAGGCTCAAATCCAAGAACTTTTTGATAAAGATTTTTCCGTCCTAGTTCTTCCCCGTGGATTGCTCCTGTCTTGTTTGTGAAGAAAAATGATGGTAGTATGAGAATGTGCATAGATTACCGGCAATTGAATAGGGTCACCATTCGAAACAAATACCCATTGCCTCGGATAGATGATCTTTTTGACCAATTGAAAGGTGCGTCAGTTTTCTCTAAGATCGATCTTAGGTCTGTTTACCATCAGTTAAAGATTAGGCCTGAGGATGTACCCAAGACGGCATTTAGGACCCGCTATGGCCACTATGAGTTTCTAGTTATGTCATTCTGGTTGACAAATGCTCCTGTAGCTTTCATGAGTTTAATGAATGGTGTGCACAAACCATTTCTCGATTCATTTGGTATATTATTTATTGATGATATTCTAGTCTATAGTAAGGAAGAGCATGCCGACCATCTTCGTATTGTTCTGGGTGTTCTTGGGAAACAAAAGTTGTATGCGAAATTTTTTAAGTGTGAATTTTGGTTGACTTTGATTACCTTTTTGGGGCATGTAGTTTCAAGGGAAGGGGTAATGGTAGATACTCAAAAGATTGAAGCGGTTAAAAATTGGATCCGGCCAAGCTATGTGACTGAGGAGTTTTATGGGGCTCGCTAGCTACTATCGCCGATTTGTGAAGAATTTTTCTTCTATTGCCACACATCTAAAAAGGTTGACCAAAAAGAAGGTACCTTTTTAATGGACAGAAGATTGTGAAGAGAGTTTTCAAAAGCTCAAGATCCTTTTGAGCACAACACATATTCTAGCACTACCGGTGGAAGGTAAAGATTTTACTGTTTATTGTGAGGCTTCACATTCAGGTTTTGGTGTTGTATTAATGTAGGATAAGAATGTTATAGCTTATGCATCACGACAGTTGAAGGTGCATGAGAGGAATTACACAACACATGATTTAGAGTTGGCAGCGGTAGTGTTTTCTCTTAAGATATGGCGGCATTACCTCTATGGTGTGAAGTGTGAGGTGTTTACTGATCATCATAGTCTACAACATGTGTTCACTTAAAAGGATCTGCATTTGAGACAGTGAAGGTGGATGGAGTTACTCAAGGATTATGATGTGACAATCCAGTATCATCCAAGTAAGGAAATGTAGTGGAAGACGCACTAAGTCGGAAATCGGTGAGTATGGGTAGTCTAGCTTGCTTGAGTGTATCCAAATGACCTTTGGCTAAGGAAATTCAAACCTTGGAATCTAAGTTCATGCAGTTGGACATCTCATAGAAAAGTGGGGTGTTAGCTAGCATTGAAGTAATGGCCACGTTCAATGAGGAGATCAAGGACAAATATTTTGAGGATGAGCATTTGAATGAGCTTAGAAAGAAGACAGTGTCGGGCAAGGCACAAGATACCACTCTGGATGCGAGGGGTGTGCTCAATTTTAAGGGAAGGATTTGTGTTCTTTGAGTAGATGACTTGATTTAGAAATTGTTGACTGAATCCTATGGTTCGCAATATTCCATTCATTCGGGTGTGATCAAGATGTACAGAGATTTGAACCAACTTTATTGGTGGCCTGGCATGAAGAAAGATATAGCGGAGTTTATGGCTAAGTGTCAAAATTGTCAACAAGTGAAGTATGAACATCAAAGGCCTGCAGGTTTGCTTCAGAGAATGTCAATTCCGGAATGAAATTGGAAAAGGATAGCTATGGACTTTGTGGTTGGTCTTCCCAAGACTTTGGGAAAGTTTGATTCTATTTGGGTAGTGGTTGACAGATTGACTAAGTCAGCCCATTTTATTCCAGTCAGAATAGATTATAATGCGCAACAATTGGCTAAGTTGTATGTAAAAGAGATTGTAAGGTTGCACGGGGTGCCCCTTTCTATTATCTCAGACCGTGGTATGCAGTTCACATCCAAGTTTTGGAGGAAACTACATGATGAATTTTGCACACAACTCACTTTTAATACAACTTTTCATCCGCAGACGGACGGGCAGTAGGAGAGAACCATCCAAGTGTTAGAGGACATGTTGAGGGCATGTGTGATTGACTTTGGAGGGCATTGGGATAAGTTCCTACAATTGTGTGAGTTCTCCTATAATAATAGTTATCACTAAAGCATAGATATGGCACCGTTTGAGGCACTCTATGGGAGGGGATGTAGATCATCCATAAGATGGTTTGAGGCTGGAGATGTGAAACCTTTGGGGTTTGATTTAGTGAAGGATGTTCAAGATAAAGTGAGGAATATTCAAGCTAAGATTTTAGCAGCCCAGAGTAGACAAAAAAAGTATGCGGACCATAAGGTAAGAGACATGACATTTAAGACTAGTGAGAATGTTCTTCTAAAAGTATCACCTATGAAAGGGGTTATGAGATTTGGCAAGAAGGGCAAGCTTAGTCCTCGTTACATTTGTCTATTTGAGATTCTTGATTGTGTAGGGCCAGTAGCGTATAAATTGGCTTTACCACCTAGCTTATCGGAAGTTCATTCAGTATTTCATCTGTCCATGTTGAAGAGATATCATGGTGACGGGGATTACATCATAAAATGGGACTCAGTTTTACTAGACAAAGACCTTCAGTATGAGGAGGAACCAGTTGCAATTCTTGATCGTGATATTCGAAAGCTTAGAACCAAAGAGATTAAGTCCGTGAAAGTTCAATGGATGCATTGTCTAGTTGACGAAGCTACTTGGGAAACTGAGAAGGACATGCGAGACAAATATCCCCAGTTATTTGTTGATTCAGGTACTACTCCATTCTTACTTTAACCTATTTTTCCTTAGCTTATCACTCGGGATGAGTGATGGGTAAATTGGTATCTATTGTAACGACTTGTTCCCATCGTTATAGAAAAACCATCGGGAAAACTTTTTGGGCCGAAAAACATTTTTCGTAGTAACTTGAGAATTCCTAGCCTAGTCCAGATTTAGACGAAATCGGAATCAGTGAGGTCTAGGAAAATCTTGTAACCGATGAGAGATCTAATAATGAATTTTATCACATGAATGGATAGCTAAGATGTTAAGGAACCAGTATGACTTTACAGAATCAAATTCTGATAAGTAGAACTCTCGAAATTGATCTTAGTGTGAAAAGGTAGTTTCTGAGTGTCATGGGATGAAGATGTGTTGTGAAATAAGGGTTTGAATTTCTTAAATTAGCTCTTTGTTTCAGTGCAAGCCGCTAGGACGGGGTCGCTGTGGCGGGATGGGGGCCGCCATAGCAGGCCAACGGCGACTTAAGTCGAAAATAAACCCCAAAACGTCATTATTCTGCAAATTTCGTTCTTAAGAGTTAGGAGACAAACCAGGGCGACTTGTTTACAGTTTTTCACCATTCTTGAAGCTAAAGGTAAGGTCTTGACTCTCCAAATCCATTTTTCGATCCGTATAATTTAACTTCATGGGTAATTTTATTGGGGGAGGGTTTTGGAACTATTTTGGATGGTGGGAAAACCCCTAGCTGCATATTAGGATCATGGGTTTGACCTAGGGTTGATGATTTTTATTTCAATCCAGGTAATTAGGCCTCTTGTTGATCCTCGACTTATATTGATTGTTTCTAAACCAAGAACAAGTAGAAATAATTCGGAAAGGAAAGAATCAAGTTTCTTAGAAGGATTTAAGCTTTGTTCGAGATAGGTGATGGTTATGATTTCATGTTGGTGTGATGTATATTGGTAATTACTTCATCTTAATGCATGTATGTATGTGAATGTTGCATTATTGATCACACTAATCGTAAATGAGTATGAATTAATGATTGTATAACCGTGAACAGACACTTGATTGTATGATTATGAGAATGTATATTGTGATTGTTATTGTGGCTTGTTGAATGGATCGGGTTTTATGTTCCAACACACTAAATTGGATTGGGTGCCATGTTCCGGCGTATATATGGGATCGGATATCACGTCTGGCACACTAACGTTGATCGGATACCACGTACCGGTACACTAATAGTTTGGGTGTGGGTTCCATGAGAAGACCATTGACTTGATATATTGATGTATTACTGAGAATATGGAATTGTCATTGATCTTGAAATGATGACTGATATTGTATATGTTCGGTATTTGCCTGTTTTATTATGTTGTGGTTACTTGGATATGTTTCATTTGTTGGAATCGCCGTGTGATCCTACCAGTACACTATGGTTGTGTACTGATACTGCACTTGCTCTTTCTTTGTTTAGTACAGGGCATCTTCAGGCGGTGCGGCTACTGACAGGCCTCGTTTAGAAGACCAGTGATCGATTTGAATTCAAGGGTGAGTCGGTTCTTCCAGGCGACCATAAGTTCTCCTTTTGCTCAGTCCTTCTTATTCGGACTTAGATTAGTACTTTAGATATTCGTATGTTTAATTGGGTTGTACCCATTTTCTTTAGACTTATGGTTCCTTGTTAGAGTTTTGGTACATTGACTTTCAGGTTCTAGGGAATATTTCCGCAATTGTTTGTTAGACTTTTGGAGTTTATTGGAACTCTATCGATTCTTCCATTGAAACATGATTATGTATCTTTAAATGCTTTAGTTTTCGTTAATTTAGGTTAGCTAGTTAGTGTTAATGGTTATCCCACCGGAGGGTTAGTGTGGGTTCCAATCACGACAGTTTGGATCGTGACAATAAAGCCTAATATAAAAGAAAGAAAAATAATATTTGGTTCATTTGAAACAACTCGAAAAAAAATAGACAAAAACAGTGTTATTAACTTTATAGAATTAAATACCAAGCAAATTATTTATTTTTATTTTTATTTTTAAAAAGGTCACAAGTCCAAACTTTAATTTGTGACAACTGACAAGTAATGTAATTATTTTTTTAGCATAAGGAGAGGCTTTCTACATTAAAATTAAGTCCAAACTTTTATTTCAAATATATATTTTCACTACACAAATCATTTTAATCATATAAATATTCATAACAAATCTAACAATGCTAATTTGTTCCTCACTTCTATCAAACTATAGTCAAATATTTTATCATCTATATCATTACTCAATCCGACAATTCTAAAATTTTCAGCTCAAAAATTTAAATGCAAATAATAATTTCTTCAAGTAATCCAACATGTAGCTAA
>JAJOOO010002411.1:0-21094 GCA_029582685.1 Solanum piurae
CTATGGGAGTTTGTGAGTTGTTATGGTTAAAGATAATCCTTGATGATTTGAAGATAAAATGGGAAGGACCTATGAGACTATATTGTGACAATAAATCAGCAATAAGTATAGCTCATAATCCTGTACAACATGATCGCACTAAGCATATTGAGGTAGATAGACATTTCATTAAGGAGAAATTAGATAGTGGACTAATTTGTACGCCATTTGTATCTACAAAAGATCAGGTGGCCGATGTTTTAACAAAAGGACTGCCAAATAATGTGTTTCAAGATCTAATAAGCAAGCTAGGAATGGAAGATATCCATTCACCCGCTTGAGGGGGAGTGTTGGCTGATAGAGGATATTCTCCATATCAAGATTTGATCCCTTAAGATCTTAAAGATAATTGTTGTAATCTAGAATATTTTTTTTTTCTTTTTAGTAAAATATATGATTTTATAGAATCCCAGATTTCATGGAATCTAGGTGATTCTGTTCCACAATCTCTCATGTATATAAAGCCTTGTATATGACATAAGAAGAAATGAATAAAATTATTCAACTATCTTATTCCACAATTAACAATCTCTCTATGAAACAATTATAAGAGTTCAAGGTGGATTACAGTAAAATATTTGCTCCAGGTGTTGGAAGATGCTGCACCCACTATGATGGCAACAAGATAAGCCATTTCAAGTAGACCAATACAAATCCAAAAAACCTGCCAAAAGTGAACAAGTATAGTCAAGTATAAAAGACAATAGAATTGAGTGAACAAATGCCTCAAGTCATTAGCCAGACTTTGATACTTACCCTCTCTTGACCCAAGCGGACAGTAAAAGATTGAATTCCAAAGATCTTGTCACCAACAATATCAGGTATGTCCTACAGTAGCATGTGAAAATTGGATGACTTTCTGTAGCTTGGATTTATTGCAAATATCTATAAATGATCACATTTCAGGTTATGAGGCTAGAGAGAAATTTAGTTTTCTAAACTTTTTAGAGATTTTTACATTGTTGCCTTACTTTGACTTCTAGTTAGATCAAATATTCAGTTTTCATTTATGATCTCTTTCGAGCGACATGACATTAGTCCAGCATCATGAGAGAAATTAGTTCTTTAGTGATGGCAGCAGCTCTGATTGGGCAAAAAGAGGTTCTAGAAAGAACCAGAAACTATCTGAGGTATGCATGTCATCCATGCAGTGTTCTAGCCCCTTTTCAAGTGTTACATAGAGCCTCACTGACAACTGGTGATGTCTGAATATGTAACAGCAATGAAATACAACTTGTCTTAAAGTGACCGCTCCCATAATTTAATTAATTTTAACTTTCAACCCGTTGACCCAATACAAGGTTGAGATTCCACCAGTTTTAAATCATAATTTGAGCCTTTGCAAGGGTAGGAGCACTTTCTCTCCAACTAACTTTATTTATTTATTTTGGTTTTGTTAGAGCACTTTGTCTCCAAGTCACATTTATTTTTATATATTTTGTTGTGTTGGAGCACTTGTCTCAAACTCTCATTGATGCACTTTGTTACCAACACCCAATTTTATTGATTTACTTGTAATCAACTTTCAATTTTATTTTATTTTTCCAACTCTCTCTAATTTTAGAGAAGAATTTCTTCCGTACTTGTTCACGTTTGCTTGCGCTTCTTTAACTCTGCAATGTTTTTATAAGTCCCTCCTCCCAGCATGAAATTTTTTCATGCATATATCATTCATATGGCCTTTGTCAACATGATCATTGACCAGAAGGACAACATATATGGGTCATAGCCGCTTGCCGGCAACGGAAGATTTCCAATTTTCTAAGCTCTGATACTAATTTGAAAGAAAATATTCATTCATAAACTCAAAAGCTTTTGAATCTCGCTACAAGTTCTCTCTATTTCAATCTAGTTCTTTCTATTGAAATAACTAGCAACATCCCTATTTATAATAGTAAGAAACAAACTAAACTAAGACTAGAAAACTTATTCCAATATGAACTAGGACAAACAAATCTTAACTAGACATAAATTAAATAACAAATCCTAAACAACTTAAGATTCTTACGCCAACATTGAATTATTATTCCAACACACTTGAACTTTTCATGCAGATTGATGGATGTAGGCAAGCGAGAAGAAAGGAACCAGAAATGGCTATCAAAAAATCTAGGTTCAATGGCACACCAAGAATTGAGGAATTTAACAACTTTTGATGTCAAATTCATAAGTAGTGGCACAAGAAAAAAGGAGAAAGGGAAGAGTCAATATGACCATGAAGCTCAAAATAAGTCGTGGAATATCAAGGATTAAATGATTTGGGGAAAAGGAGGACTGTGAGGAATTTGATTCAAGATTAGAAGAAGGGAATGTGCAGAAAATAGTCAAACAAATTTGGGATGGGAGATGGATTAGAAGTGCAAGTTTGGAAGCAAGTGGAACTAGAGGTGGAGTTCTAGAGTGAGTATGGAAATGGGAGATTGTTCAGATTGGAGCATACACCTTATGATGTAAATTTGAGGCTCAGTTACAAAATTTTGACTGTCACATTATTGAAGTATATGCTCCCAACAGTAAAGTGGAAAGGAGATTTATGGAGGGCCCTTGGGCTGTTTGTGATGATTTCAACATATGCAGACCTCCTTCCGAGAAAAGGCACTCTACCAGGAGTTAGGAGATCATCCGCTATGGTGGAATTTGTAGATTTAGTAGAGGACATGGAACTTATTGACCTTCATCTGGAATCCAATTTTGGAGAAGTGCGAGAAGAAGTTGTCCAGATGGAGATCACAATATTTATTATTGGGAGGCAGACTAACTTTGACAAACTTTATTTTAGATCCTTTACCAACATATATGATATCCCTATTCCCATATCCCTCAGGCTGCTACTCATAGGAGGGATAAATTCAGGAGATCTTTACATTGGCAAGGTAATAAAGAAGGAAGAGGTTTCCACTTAGCAAATGGAAAAATCTTATTAGAAGGAAAAGTCAAGATGGGTTAGGTATCAAAACCTCAAGAATCCGAGTAAATCTCTAAAGGTGAAATGGCTACGGAGGTACTCTCAGGATTCCCAAACCTCTAGATAATTGGGTCTCTAAAAAAGTTACTACCCCTTATGGTGTAAGTCTCTAGAGATCCATTAGGTCCTACTGACCTTTCTTAAAAGTGAGTCTGATGTCAAGGTTTTCAATGGCAACAAAACTCTTTTTTGGACAGACAATTGGATGGGTTCTACTAGCTTATAAGCTCCATTCCCTGATAGTTTTGCTCTGGCCCAACATCAATACAAAACGGTAGCTGAGATGTGGAACCATCAGAGATGAGACTTAATACTCAGAAGACCTTTGAATGACTGGGAGATTCCAAGGTTGACTGAGTTATACAAGTTTTTGGAGACATTTCAAGGACAAAAATGAGAGTGGACTGTTTATGGTGGAAGGGACATAGCAAATGTGTATACAAGATAAGGTATGGGCACAAGATCTTAAATCAAGTTGAGTCAGTTATTACCAACTGTCCATGAAAGCACATTTGGAAGATTAAAACCCCTCATAAAGTAGCATGTTTCACTTGGCTCTTGGCCAATGAGTCTGTCCTTGCTCATGAAAATCTGGAAAAGAGGGGGATATCCTATGTTCAAGATGTTCTTTGTGTGGTAATAATGCTGAGACAGTTAATCACCTGTTTCTTCACTGTAATCACTGATCAACTGTGGAAGATTACTATCAATCTCAGAGGCATCTCACGGACAATGTCTAGTAAGATTGTCAACACTCCTTTCAGCTGGGAGGAAGCTGGAGTTGGTGCAAGAAGCAGAGATAGATGGAGGATTATCCTAGCATGTATTTGGTGGACAATGTGGAGAGAAAGAAATGCCAGATGTTTCGAAGATAGGAGTTGCAATGTACAGAAATTCAAGCTTAACTGTGATTGTTTTTCTGTTTTTGGTGTACAAACGCTTATTCTGATGATACTGAAACAATCCTTGGATGTTTTTGAATCTGTGTGAGACTGTAGGTTCAGTCTGGAATTTATTTTTTCTCTTACTCTTCTGTAAATATGCTTTTTCCAGTACTAAGGTAGTACTGAATTTAATACAAACTGTTACCAGATTAAAAAAAAAAAGATTAGTGGATAGATGTCAACCACTAACCCTTGCATCACATTTTGTGATACAGAATGCTCTCATTGCTGAAGTCTGTATCTTAATAGTACATTCAATTTGATTGCTTATTAGTGTCAAGATATCTTCATGCTTCCAAAATAAATCTGTTTACATGGTCCGTGCTACATCGTTGGATGTACACTACCTAGAGACTAGATAACAGAGAAGCGAATTCTCCCATTATTATTTTTATATGAAAGCAAAGTAATGAACCGGACACATTTATTTCTTCTAAGCAAAGAACACCTAGTCCTCCGTAGCGATAATTTCTTCTTATGGCTTATAAAGTAAGTGTCTTTCTTCGTAAAGATTAAAACAAAAATGATCTTTAATGTAATCAGGTTTAGAGAGCATAAATTTACCTTGAATAATGCTATAACAACTGAGAAAAAACTCATAAATGCTGTTGCAAATATTAACGGTCTTGAAAGGACAGCTGGTCTTCTGTATACATAAGTCTGAAAAGTGAAAAACTTATGTCAGGAAATGAGAGGAGCACCAGACATAAAGGTGATTCAGGTAGTCTACAACTTTACACATACTTGATCTCGTTTTTAGTCAACAGGAATATATATTTACAACAGACTGACAAACAAATATGTATTTAAATGCGATGATTACGAAGAATGCACAAGGAAATAGATATAAGATTTCCATATGACTCTCCCCCCCCCCCCTTTTTTCCATAAATGAAGTCTAAACATCACATAACAGATAGAAGGTTTTTGGTCCTTATCAAATCATTTGTTCTGACATTTGAAATTTAGGTCTTCATATGGCACAATAAATACTTAAATCTATACATTCTCTGTGGGCAAAACAAAAAGATAATCACAAATTGGAGAAATAACAATTAACATAGACCTGAATATGCAAATAAAACGCTATCTGAACTATCACCGCTCGTACAGCAAAGATGCACATTGCAGCAACCACAGCAAATCTCTTCCATCTCAAAAGTGGTAGCTGAAAATGTAGAAGCATTTTGAGAACACCAATTAGAAACCTTTCCTGTAATATCATACACATTATACTGATCTTACACCCAGGAATGGAAGTGAAATTATTCAAGTTAGGAAAACTCTCTGGACAGCATCTAGTTCGCCAGCCTCTCCCAAGCTTCATTTCTGACGTATCATATTTATTCCTACCACTTACTATCATGCACTTCTGAGAGCAGTTATAGTTACATGTGAAGATAATGAAATTTCACTGGAAAGCATTTAAATTTGCTGTAGTCTGGTTTCCAGTCAGCCAGACCGCATAATTATTCATGGCAGTTTTTGTTCTTCCTTATTATTGCGTTCTTTTTATAAAATTGCAACGATAAATCCCATAACTAATGAGACAAGCAACAAAAAACACAAATCTGATATGATAGTACAAATCATAACTAAGAGGGAGACACTTGGATTTGCAGGAGGATCTCTAACACTCTTTTGAAGGTAAAATGGTGGTTCTAAATGGTGGTAGAACCATAGAAGAATCTAGAATAATCCTCTATTAAATTGTTGCATGAGAAATCAAGCTGTAACATTTACTCCCTTCATCCAAAAATATATAACAGTTCCGATTTTGTGACATCCCAAATGATTTGACGTCACTCCACTTCTTCAACAACTCTACAATTTTTAAGATTACTTACACTATTCAAATTTTAAACTTTAATGTGATGTTTTCTATATCAGACTAACTTTTCAACCACTACTTTAATAGTTACAACCGCTACTACTAATATAATAGACAAGTCAAACTAATGTTTATACTCCGTGTCCAGTCAAGTACTGTTATATAAAATGGGACAAAGGGAGGATTATGTTGAAGATATTCTTTCAACTGGTAAAGACAAAGACTCTTGAAAAAAAATTAAGTAAAAAGGTAAGAGATGTCTGATGACCCAACCCAGTCACTTATTTATATCATCAAATGAGTTCATAAACATTAGTAATGGATGTGAAATTAAGATAGACATGACACATCACATGTTCAGTCTCAAGAAGCAAACCAGAGAGAAAATACAACTCTTATTAAGGAATTAAACTACAAACAAGAAAATACAGATGCACTAATTCCTACACAATTAGGGGCAGGACATAGTTATCATTTTCTTAGATAGGGAACATAGTTAGTTGATCATTTTCTGAAAACTTAAAAGAACACGACAAGCCATGTGGCTTCAAATTTACCTTTTGAAGAATCTTTTTTTTTATCAAGTAAAAGATTTCATTGATCATAACAAGGCCATTATGGCCATATTCAAGAGGTATACCAAAAAAGGAGAGACCTACAAAATATGGCTCTCGCCAAAAGACACCCTATCTTCATACAAACAAGAACTAAATGGTTGCACCAAAAGAAATAAAGAGATCAGAAACTACTTCGACTACTTCTCAACTAAGCAAAGCTCATCTCCACCCCTTCAAATGCTCTACTATTCCTCTCTTTCAGAGTGACCCGCAAAAAAAGCAAGAGGAGTAACATGCCAAGCCTTGTGCCTTCTTCTCCTAGCTCCACTATTCCAGCTGAAGATCAACTCTTTAATGGATTTTGGCATAACCCAAGAAACACAAAGACAACTAAAAATATCCCACCATAACCTCATTGATAGTTTCTGTTAAGAAGTTCCACATCCGTAGAGGAATGAGAATTTGGTCTCCTTATATGGACTTGGACAAACCTCTAGCTTTTCAGGTTGAGTTAGGCCCAGGTACAATATCTTTACATGGTATCAGAGTCAGGCCCATTCCAAATTGTTGTTCACCGATGTTGGGCCCCCATTTAGAAGTGTTCACGCTCCAGTTGAGGTCTGGGCATGCGGGGGAGTGTTAAGAAGTCCCACATCGGTAGAGTGATGAGAATTTGGTATCCTTATATGGACTTGGACATACCTCCCCTCATGAGCTAGCTTTTGAGGTTGAGTTAGGCCCAAGTGCCGTATCTTTACAGTTTCCAATGTAACAAAATAAGATCCACACTCGCCTGCGTCCTTACATAGGAAACACCAACTTATACAAACAACCTTTCTTTTCCTAAGACTCTCCGTCATCAATAGCACCCAAGGGTGTGCCTAGTGGTCAAGGAAGTGGTTGAGAACCCCGAGGTCTCAGGTTTAAAACTTTGCGGAGACAAAAAAATACTAGGTGATTCTTCCCATCTGTCCTAACGTTGGTGGACAGAGTTACCTGATACTTGTTGGTGGTGGAAGGTGGCAAGTATCCCATGGAATTAATCTAGGTGCGCAAAAGCTGGTCAGGACACCACGGTCATCAAAAAAAAAAGATTCTCCGTCATCAATATCATCGTCTAGTCACCAACCACGTGAAGAAGCAGACCTTCCTCGGAACCTTAAGTACTTTGCTTTCGGCGAAGATAAATAGTAAAATGTTCCCCTAGAGCAAGAGTGTTGAGGCTTTCATCGAAACAAAGAGACCAAATCATAAGGGAAACTATCATTCTTCGCCCTAACCAAAAGTTTCTCATAAAAAAACTGGACAAAGAGTACTTTGTTATTTCTCAACTTCCAACTCAAAGTATCGGGTTTATCGATTGCCTCACATTGCTTGTGAAGTAAAGCTAACAATCTCTGAAGCTCATTCACCTCCCAATCATGAAATTTCTCCTGAACCTCAAATCCCAAAAGTCCCATCCCTATTGCCCCCCTAACTTGTTGGACAGACAATTCCCTTTGGCAAGAGGTCCTATACGAGGAATCATCCTTTAGAACCAAACCTCCACACTTGGTCTCCTTCTCCCTTCTATTACTATTACTCTATATTTATCTGCTATCACCCCTCTCCATGCATCTTGTCCCTCCAACCCAAATCTCCACACCCACTTGCCAAAAAAGTGGCTTGTTAATAACATTCAAGTCTTTAACCCTATGCCCTCCTTACCATTTAAGCGTTGTCACGGTTTTCGATGAACTAAGTCAAACTTATTGGCCCCATCCACCGCATCCCAGTGAAAATTGTCTTTGCAACCTTTTCAACTTTCCTATTACTAATGTAGATGCATTGAACAAGTATATGCAATAAGTAGGAATATTGGATAAAGTGCTCTTAATAAGAACTTCCTTTCCTCCTTTGATCAAATATCTCTTCTGCCACCCTACTAGCCTCTTCTCTACCCTCTGAATGACAAGATTCTAAATTTGAGATCCTTGTTAGACACACCTAGAGGTAATCCAAGGAAGTAGGAGGGAGAACCCCTACCCTGCAATGCAAAACTTGAGCAAGCACGTCCGTGTTGTCTACTGCATCAACGAAAAGATCTCACATTTTGCAAGATTAAATTTAAGCCCTGATACCACCCGAAACCAAGTCAACACTTGTCCAAGGTAGTCTAACTGAGTCTCATTTGCATCACATAACACCAAAGTATCATATGCAAATAAAAGATGGGTAACCGATAAGGTACCAGCACCACTAACTACAACACTAAAACCCTTGATAAGACGCCTAACAAAGTATTGTCCGTCATCCTGCTCGAAGCTTCCATCACTGAGAAAAAAGGATAGGTGATAGAGGATCTCTCTGCCTCAAACTACCAAAGAAACCACAAGGATTGCCATTCACCAAAATCGAGTATTTCACAAAAGAGATGCAAAAACTGATCCACTTCCTCCATCCCTAAAGCCCATCTTTAGCATAACCAAGTCTAGTTAACATGGTCAAAAGTCTTCATGAGATCTAATTTGCACAAAACACTTGGCATACCCTATTTCTTCCTCAAATCTACCACTTCATTAGCCACCAAAGGTGCATCCAGAATCTGTCTTCCTTCAACAAAGGCATTTTGCAAAGAAGACAATGTCTCGTCCAAAACTCTCAAGTCTATTAGAAAACACCTTAGAAATGACCTTATACATGCCTCCCACTAGACTAATATGTATGTCATCCCCGATGCTAGTGACGTCTTCCTTATTAGGAATAATGACAATGAAAGAAGTATTTAAGCTTTTATCAAATTTGCCCTTCTCCTAAAACTCACCAATAGTGCTCAAACATCAACGTTTACCGTGCTCCAAACAACATTGAAAGAAAGTCGATGTGAAGCCGTCTGGACCTGGAGCCTTGTCACCCGCACAACACTCTACCGCCACACCACCTTATCATCAAAAGCCCTATCTAATCCTAACCAAACACTATTATCCCCACCAATCTGATTGAAACCCAATCCCCCAACCTCTCCAGGTTTGGCCTCCACTCCACTTCTTCCTTGAACAACCATTCGTAGACGATAAAACTAAAGGTTTGCACCCTCTACTTCTTCCTCCCCCACATGTAACTCTGCGAACCTCTACTTATTCTATCAAATTTCTCCTCCTACTAGCAACTGCTACCCTATGAAAGAATTGTGTTAGAATTTCCCTCTTCCAACCACAACACCCTCGATTTTTGTCTCCAACTAGTCTCTTGAGCCAAAGCCAAAGAAGCTAACGCCTCTTTTATAATGACTTTCTTCTCTTTTTCCCTTTTATCTAACTTCATACCCACCTCTTATCTTTCTAACTCCACCACCTCATTCAAAATCTCCCTCATCTTCACCTCTACCCTCCAAAACACTTTCTTATTCCACACCCTTATGTCTTTCTTGAACATCTTCAATTTTTTCAAGTATGAAAGGTCTCCCCTCTAGGGCATAGCTACTCCACCACCCGACTACTTTATCTCCACATCTTGTCACTAATGGCCACAAGTTATCAAATCTGAACGGGGATCTCCTTCCACCATCCAACATGATAGGTGAACGATTTGATAACGTGGGAGAGGGTATTGGATCACACAAGTTATCGACTCCTCCCAAGAAGTACACAAAATATGTCCTCCCTCCATAGCCTTGGATATTACCCTACACCCCCATGTTTCCTCCCAGAATCTTATGGTATTAAACCCCCTACCCCAACATCCAAGGATTCTCCTACCCTTCCATACTTGCCCCTACTTTTCCCCAAAAAACGTACAGGCATATAATCGTATTTTACCCACCTCTCCCCACATACATACTCCTTACAATTCCCATTCGTCAAAGTCTCTATTTTGTCTCTTGAATACAAATAACCACAACAACTAATAATCTAAATAAAAAACCCTATCAACTCCACTAGACCCCCCTAATGTTCCTTACCCACCCCCTTATTTCTCCTCCCATATACCAAAGTTACCCCCCTCCCCAAAAACGGAACATGCTCTTTTGTGGGTAACTTTTTTTCTCTACCATTTCTTTATCATCATTTTTGCTTTCCCTCTAGCCTCCATACTAACACTAATCAAGAGATCAATAACCTGCCCCTCTCTACCTTCAAAAGTCACCCCTATAACTCCACTAGACCCCCTAATGTTCCTTACCCATCCCCTTATTTCTCCTACCGTTGCACAGTTTCTCTCCACTTGCATATCTCTCTTCGTTGCACTGGGGCCACTCTATTTTCCGACTCGCATTAGCCTTTGCTCAAAATTTCTGAGGTCTTATGAGCTAGGTTTCTCGTGGGGGAGAATCCACATTAAGGATCTACAGAAAATCGGTTCTTTCTTAAGGAACCAATCTGTTCTTGTTAGGAAAACGAACCGGTCCATTTATTTTAGTGAACCGGTCCAATTCTTTCTCCATACTAGTTCACTAATCCAGGGATATAGCCGACTTTTCCTTCCCCTCTAAAAAACCCTACCTTATCCAGATTCAAAATGCTTAATGAAGTCCCCTCGATTAGTAGTTATCGGCATACCAACATGGAAACCGTCTTGAGACGTGCAATCTCAACAAAAGAACTTCCTCACCCTTCTTTCTCCCTATCTCCTCTTCTATCCCTCACCCAGATCCCCTTTCACAATTTCAGAGCAAATTTGTGGTGATAACCAGACCCTAAAGATTTCCACCCCTTTTCTACCACCATTGAAATAGGCACATTCCCCCCTTTCCTTACCCAGATCTTGACCCTTGAAACATTTGTAGGACTGCAGTCCACTTCCAAAAACGCCCCGCACACGTCCCCAATGTTTCTGGAAAGCTCATTGCACCATAGATGAAGAGCCAAGCAAGTGACAACCACCACTCCACACTCCTCTCTTCTTCTTTGCAACTCCAGCACTAAATCCTCGCTGGGAAACCTGAACATGAACACGGACTCTCCCATGGAAGTCACTTTAATCCATGGCTTCACAACCCAAGCCTCCGCAGCCCAAGAAGCTACCAAATCTGGCAAAGTCACCCTTTTACAATCTTCCCACCAAGCACAAAGCAAGGGAAGTTTCTCTCTAAGATGTGCCCCATCAGTAACCTAAACCTTGGTTCAAGATCACCCTTTAGCCTTTAGCGACCCCATCCAGAGACAGAGACAAAGTTGGGGCAGACAACATCTCCTTGTAGTTGAAAATTCTTGCTTCTAGATAGAAGGAGTCTCTCTCTATGACCCATTTAAAGAGAACCTCTGCTGAAGAATCATTAACCGTTAAAGAACTTTATCAATTATACCAGTCTAAATTTGAGTATCAAATTACTACTAACAAATAAAACTTCAAGGGTAATTAAATTGACACTTCAAAAATGTAGAAGGAAGATAAGTCAACCACAAAACTAAGTGAAAACTCAAGAGACTAAGAACAAGTAGCAAACTGATTTTGCCTTAATGCCAGAACCCCAGGTTTACCTCTCATAGGAACACAAACTCTTGGACCCATTAGAAGCTAATCAAATTCAAAGGGGAGAACCATTTATAAGTGAATTATCATAGGAAGACTTAGGAAAGGTACTGTATTACAGGATAGCTTCTGTGCAGAAAAGGAGGTTAACAATACCCATCATTCCTGCGGTGTTATTTATCCCCCATTAGTAGGATAATACAACAGAACCATGGAGTAATATGGTGTTAAGGGAACTCAGTTCCTGCATATTAAGTATAAAACTATAAACTAATGCAATCATTTGTTTTGCAACCAGATGTCAACCATGATCAGAGGCATAATAAATCTTTTGCCACGGTGCAAACGGACATTCGACATCAACATGGGATATTCTAGTTCCTTTTATCGGACACAAAATGACTGATTTTTTTATGATTATGATTGCAAATTTTTTCTATTCTTAACTTACCTGCTACAATAATGTCAAGGAAAATAGAGAAAGAAACACTGCAACACTATTTCCAATTTCCATTTCTTTTTATATAACAAAAAGAATTTGTGATGTCAAGCTACTCGGTAAAGAACAGTGGTGTTTATTCTATTTTAAGAGAATAAATAAATTCTTAATCTTGGTAATCAACAATTAGTGGAAAAATGAAATCAACTCACATTTATTGAATAGGCAGTTCCCAGTACAAAACTGATGAAAAGAGCCCAAAATAAAGGCCAGGAACCAACGATCCATCCAAGCCAAAAACTCTGAAAGGAGGAGAAGAGTTATATCTGTAGTCATGAAATGAGCACATGAATATCTATGGATGTAATTTTAATCCTTTTGAAAATGGAAATTGGAAGTTCACATGCTATGTCATGATTCGTTCGATTTATATACAATTAATGTAGAGCAGTACAGAAGTACAGAACATCAGTCAGTGAAGAATAACCACCCAAGAATTGAGCAGCCAATATTTTGGCCTATGTGACTAAGGATGATACCAAGCCTTCTAGTGCAGACTGCGGATACTTGAATGAGCTTCAAGCTTTTCATATTTAGAACCCTTTTACCTTTAGACTCACAAACTATATCACTAAGATTTACTATTTTGTTACAGAAAAAGACGAACACAAGATGCAAACAGCAACCCTAATTTTTTGGGGGAATAACCGAATAATCTACGAGGGGGGAGGGCAATAGCAACCCCAAGTTCTCCAAGTTTAAAATTTGTTAATGAAGCGTGGAAACAAGGTATGTCAACAAAATACTCTGCATCTTACCTTCTCAGGACCTTCATATGGAGGATGCTGCTTTTAAGTAATCTAAACAGTAAAGCACATAAGCATATGCTCTCACCAGCAGCTAAAAGTAAATCCAACAGAACAAAACCTGAAGCTTACATGCCCAAAACAAACTTTTGAGCATTATGTCAGGCAGGATATTTAATATCAGACTCTGCTTTAACGAAAATCATGTACCCAGACCCCAACGAGTCTGAGAGACAAAAGGGATAACAATATTCACTAGCCCCCAACATCCTCTCTACCTTCTAACTTTTCTTCTAACTCAATGAAGATTAGGCTGGGGAACCTTGAAGATAAATGTTTACCACATATATGAACAACTGCAATATAAGAGACGGAATGCATTCGCAGCTTGAGACGAACATTTTAGTGCTTAAAGGGAAGATTATTATATTACCAAAATGGCAAAAGATGACACAACAATCACTCCAGTTTGTACAGAGTATTCCCCTGATGCCAATGGAAGATATGGCTTGTTTACCTGAAAAGAAACTTCTCAATACTTCAGATGCCAAAGTAGAAAAAACTGCTGAAAGTATTTTATCAACTAAGTAAAAAAAACTTAATATACTCCCAAGAACTTTTCCTCTGAAAGAAGAACACTAATTGCAATAGCTCCATTCTCCAGACAGATCAGGAAAGATTTTGTAGTACATCAGGATTACAATGAATTGGTCAATTCCCTAATGATTAAGGGAAAAATTGCTGTAAAGCTTTTATCAGATAGTTTATACCAACTTATTTTCCAATATTAATGATTCATGATGGATATAGTAGGAGAGATAATTTTGAGATACATGTGATAGAGGGGTAGACCTTAGTCGTTTTCCACATAAGTTACCTTACCACCCAACTTCATCTTAAATCTACAACCTAGGGATTAGACGCTGGTGGGGAACAAAGAAAGAGGATTTGCTTACCCCTGGGTGCAATAAGCAAACAATCAAAAGACTAAAACTAGCCTCCATCCACCCATCAGAGGTCAATGAAACTAGATACTCCTTCAGCTTCAGTTGCATACAATTATAGACTTATTGAGTGTTAGTAGTGTATATGTACTGGTTGACAAGCTAGATACTCAAATATCTTCATAAACATTGAGTAAAAGAGCTGTACTCAATGAGTTCTAAAAGGCTTCTAATGTGTCCTCTCTCTCTCCCAAGGAAAAATCCAGGATTTACAATTAACCCTCCCGCCCGCCCGCCTCCCTCCATCCCTCCCTCCCTCCCTCCCTACCTACCTACCTACCTACCTACCTACCTCCCTCCCTACCTACCTACCTACCTACCTACATATATATATATATATATATTTTGCAAATATGCCCCCCATCTCTCTCAAACACACAGAGTCACCCATCTATCCCAACCAGAAGACAGTCAGTGGAGCCGTACCCCACCCATGTCTGCTCTCTCTCTAGCCCCAAAGATAAAACGACGAAACAAAACATGAAAGATGAGTCCTTGACAAGGCCTTCACACAGATAAAGTGAAGCCTGCATAGTTCTGCATTCAGAAATCAGATTCATGTTAAGTAAATAGAAAAGTACCTTGTCTATTTCGATATCAGACAACTGGTTTAAACCAACTATGTAAATGTTCATGAATAGGGCAGCAACAATGGCCTGCAACAATATAGCGATAATCAATTTTTTTGTCGTCGTAGATCACATCTTAAGTTGAATCTAAGAATGACCTTTACCCACCTCTAACACCCCAGTGAAAAATAATGGAGAAAAATCAGAGAACTTCTCAACTGCAAGGAGAGAAACTGAAATTATGCTCAATGCCTGCTCAAAGAAAAGTAATGTAAGTTCACTGTTCTTGTACTTCCAATCTATCAAAATTCAAAAATAAATATATAATTTATGCATGCATACAACAACAAGAACATACCCAGTGCATCCCACAAAGTGAGGTCTGGAAAGGGTAGAGTGTACACAGGCCTTACCACTACCTTTTCGAGGTAGAGAGGCTGTTTCCGGAAGACCCTCAGCTCAAGAAAATCAAAGCAGAAATTAAACGGAAAAAAATGATAGTGGGGAGAAACATGGCAACTAATATCAAAGCAGTGTGGACTGTGGAGCATATATGCAAGGAACCGTAACAACAACAACAAGGTGTGATCACCTAAACACAATAAACCACAGATGATATCAAATACCTAAAGTCAAAAGACTACATGAATTGGCTAATACTACAACCGACACCGTGCTCTATACTACCACCAAACCAAATACATGAATAGGCTAGTAATAGGACAACTCTTAACTACCTACTAACCTTCTACCCTTATCCGCGATCTTCATACCCTCCTATCTATCTAAGGTCATATCGTCGATAAGCTGAAAATGTTGTTCGCGTAATAACACATGAAATTTCTTAGCTTTATCCATCAAGCTGATTCTACGAAATTAACATCTTTTAGCACCCTCTGGATCAAAAAACCTATTCCTCTAGCTATATCTAATTAAATTGAAAGCAGTCAAAGCTAAAAGATGCACTAATAATATACTCATTTCTTGGTAAGGCGTTACAAGCTACACAAACTAAAATCTGACAAGAATTATGATGACATAAATAAACACAAATAAATGGTGGGTCAGAACCAAATCCTATGACATCTCATATAACATGGAAACAAATAAGCCATAGGCATGTTATGTTGCTCAATATAGGAGTTGTGGACCTAACTGTTCCTATTATGGTATGGGGTCGCGAGAACCTGTAGAAAGCATCTACAGCATCATGCACTGAGTCCCAAGGACTCTTAGAAGGTTGAGATTCGAGAGGGTGCTCAGATGATGCATGCACCAGAAACCTCCCTTTAAGTTTTTTATCAGCAGCAATAGTACTTAGATCACTTCTTCCAACATGCTCTTGCGTGATATACTGCCGCTGCAACTTCATAGAAGTGGAATAGTGCTTTTTTGGTCTCTTCCATGCTTTACATTTCAAAACCCGTACTATTGCATGTGAACCTATGATGTCAAGAGGCATTTAAACATAATTCAGTTTATGAAGAAAATCAAATCTAATTCTCCAATTGGTACCACATATAAATTACAGCAATTTTCTACTTTATAGATTATAGCCTCTTCAAAGTGTATACTGGAAATTTAATACACAAAAGCACATTGCATCATCTAAAAGCACAAGTCCTTTTCGCAGTATCATTTGAACAACCATTATCATTATAGCTTGGTCCTGTCAAAAAAGAAACACCATATATCAACATTTCAGCCAGAGCTTCTGCTCCTCCCCACCACTACTTTGGTCATCCATAATTTCAAAATCTGTAACACGATCTCTTGAATTTCAACCAGCACCAAAACATGATCAAGAAAGCAAACTTTTCTAGTATTCACTGCATATACCCAGCCAGAGGGAGCTGACAGATGAGCATTAAAATTGTTCTCGAAACAGGAACTAAGTTGGAAAATCTAAATTTTATAATGAAACGCAGCTAAGTTCAGCAGCAAAAAGTTTCACATTTGGAAAGAGATTTAGCACACTATTTACTTGTGAAAATAGGCAAACAACAGAAAAGGCTGGACTTTTAAAAGCAAAATGCCAGAACTCACACAGTGGGACATAAGAATAAAGAATATGAGGATTAACGTACCACTAGAAAACAACATGTTTTGATCACAAGGATTCACCAAGAAAACCAAACAGGATAGAATTGTTAACATTTACTGTGAAATTAAGAACTTCCGGGGCCGTGACTCCAGCACATAGAAACCAAATCAAGATTGAAGATGTATCAAAATATTTTTGTTTTTTTGACAATAGTAAAGAAATGGATCTTGGGCCTTAACTCAACCCCAAAAGTTAGCTCACAAGGAGAGAATTGCCCAAGACCATATAAGGAGACCACACATCCCTTTTTAATCCGATGTGGGACTCTTCAACAATAACCAAGAATATCTTAGAGTCAATGGTGCACGGTCTGCAACTCAGAGATAATGGGTCCGCCGCTCTATGCTTTTGCCTTTTCCACTTAACTACCAGGGTTGTGTTTGCAGTAAGGTTCAAACCCATGATGAGCGCCTAATCCACACATCATACTCTACACTCTTACCACTAGACCAAAGTCCAAGGGCTTGAACATTTATGTTAACATTACAAGAAAATCATACCATCCAAAGCTACAACACTAAAAAATTCCTGCCATTTAAGAACCCACAAATAGCAGTTCCTTAACAGAAATGACAATGGATACATAGATAAATCAATTATCTGTTGACCCAGGAAAAAGATTCAAGTTTTACACGCTTGGAGCAAACTACAGATCAATCCGACAAAATCATCAACAGTAAACTAAAGGGCATAAACACTTAATGTGGAACTAGAACTTCAAGTACTAGACTCCAGAACTTAGAAATGAACTCAAGATTGAACATATTTTTTCCAATTAACAAGCAAAATACACAAGAAAACTACATCATGCAAACTGAAATACTTTAAAAAAAAAAAAAAAAAACCACAAATTCAAGAACACACATAGAGCATAAGCAGGCAAGAAGACATGTATTAAACAAATTTGCGATAGACCCAGAAAAAAAAAATGGTACAAGTTTACATACTGGTTTTGAGTGGAGAAAACTCTGCAGCAACTGGAATTGATGGTCTATGAAAAGACCCAATAAGCAAAGATTCCATTTTTGATTTCTAAATCAGCACCTGAACTCTACTCTACTTTGAACTACCTGAAATTAAACTTCAGAACATGGGATACTGCTATTTCTCATTTCAATTTTTGTCATATTTAGAAGAAGACACTGAAACCAAAATAGGAAAATTTTGTCGTGTACGTACTTAGGACTCACAAGTGCATTAACCACAACCCTAATTTTTCCATTTTCTTGTTTAAGGTGATGTTAAGTTTTAATTATTTTTAGATAGTTTGATTAAAATGAAAAATGTGTTTTTTTGTATTTGACTTGTTTCAAGTGATTTTAAGTTAAATTATTTTTAGATAGTTTGGTTAAAATGAAAATGTGTTTTTTGAAGTTTATTTTTTAAGTTAAAAATAAGCTTAAAATTTATAAGTTATACTGGTAAAGGGCAGTTCGATGATGTGCACGGGATCAATAATATTGTGCTAATTTACACAAATTACACTAGTTTAGGACCTATTTATCTCTATTCTTGATAGTTTAAAGGCGGAATGACCGGAGAGACTCTTGTATTTGGCTTTGTTTGTCAGTTGAATCCTCCTACTCACCAGTTTTCCAAATAAACACTTAAACTCCACGAAACACAATATTTTAAACCCTTTTCTCACATAATCTGTGGAAGTGTGATACACGCAGCTACATGTGAAACTCCACGCCATTTTTTTTAGTGACACATCATAACTTTTTTAAATATTTAATGACACATCAGAAATTTATTATTAAAAAAGATAAATAATATTTTAAAAAAGGTGCAATTCCTCTCCCCCAATTCCCCACTTCATCGTCTTCTCCATTTTCACTCCTCATCCCTGAAAAAAATTGCATTGTCCCAAAAAATAATTCAAACACAAAAATTCATTAGCCATTAGGTTTACTCGAGGATCTGTTCCATTTATTTTGAATCGATAAACTCAAATATCACAGAAATTTTGAATTAAAAAAAAATTGGTTTGTGAATAATCTAAGAAATATAATAGATCTTGAAAATTTTATATAAGAACATAAAAATGAAAATAGATTAGCTAGATGTTTCGGTAACTTTTTAATATTTTTTTATGGTAATGGTGGCAGTTGTGAGGGTACTATTTATCGAAGAAGACAATGAAAAAAAAATAGAATGAGGTGGGTGTTGAAAACAAAGAAAGAATGATGGATGAGTGAGTGAGTACTCATCTGAAGAAGAAGAAGAAGAAGAAGAAGAAGAAGAAGAAAAGAGAAGGGGTGGGCTAGGGGACTGAAGATGGAGAGAGAAGGGGTGGGTGGGGCTGAAGAAGAAGGTGAGATGATTTGAGTTTTTTTTTTTTTTAAATATTACTATTGTTTTCTTGTGTTAATTTTAATATTTTAAAAATAAAAATATTGTAGTCACTTGCTACAAAATGTGTGTAGTCACGTAGTTGTCCAACTCAGTCAATTTAAAGCCACATAAGTTTGGTCAATGGTCAGAGGAGTTTAAAAAATAGAGTTTCATTGGGTTTAAGTATTCATTTGGCAAAGTAATGAGTAGAAGGGTCCAACTGACAAATGGAGCCAGGTACAGGGGTTTCTCAGGTCATTCCGTCTAGTTTAAAATAGGGAAAAAAATTTAAATGTCAATATTTTAGCATTTAATAGGACCCTTAGCCACACTTTCAATATTTATTAAAAATGTCAATATTTTCTTTTGTTATAGGGCTGATTATGTATTTTTTTCATTTGTTTAATTTTAAAGAATACAATTAGTTAATAACAGAAAGGAGAAAATCATGGGAGAGAGTATTTTAAAAACTTTTAAGCTGAGATTTAAACAGAGAGATATTGAGATACATTGTGAGGACAGAAATACAAAACTTTTCATGGCATACAATTAGAATGAATGCAAATAAAAAATAAATACAAACAAAAATTATGTTGTATTCCAGATAATCAGCTAGAAAGATCCTCTTATGAACTACTAACTTTGTATCCACTGTCGAGGTTGAATACAATTTGATGATAAAAATACAAAATTAGTAGGCATACAGTTAGAATAAGTACAAAATAAGAAGCAATATAACAAAAAATATGTTGTATTCCACATAATCCCCACAAAATAATATTATGTACTACAAAAATTGTATCTAAACAAAAATTATGTTGTATTCCACACAATCAGCTGCAAAGATACTATTATGAACTACTAACTTTGTATCCACTTCTGAGGATGAATACAATTTGATGACATAATTATAAAACTAACAGGCATACAAATATAAGAAGAATAAAAATATGTTGTATTCCACAGAATCCCAAAAATATGAGATTATGAACTACAAAAATTGTATCTAATTCATACTATGAAAACAAAATGAAAATAAGATTACAAAACTTGATGAAGCTGTTCATTAAGCCACGATCTATTCAAGATAAAAAACAAAAGAAGGAAAAATAGTACTATCAATTAAGTTTTCAAGGATTTGGCGTATCTTTCAAAATGGATTTTGCTTTAGTTTATAGCACAATAATTAGGAAAACTTGACGGAATTACGTGGTGCTAAATCAAAACAGAAATTGCCCATTTTTTACTTGAAAAAAATGATAGAACATTTCACTCGTGGCTAAATCAATGGATTGTTGTGAATATTTTTGGGAGATTTTTACAGAGTTCTGAAAATAATTGAAAAAAAAAACGTTACCTATCAAAGAGAGAGAAGGAAAGTAGGGATTTGGAGTAAAAACCTAGAAAGGTGAAAGTGGGTAATAGGATTTTCTTATTTTACTTTTTCACTAGGTAGTTTGGTAAAAAATGAGTCCAATGTGGGACTGATTTGAGAAATAAAAGGAAAGAAATTAATTATATTACGATATATTATATTTGCTAAAATATTGACATATTGACATTTTCAATAATTATTTTAAAGTGTAGATGTTTTTAATAATTATGTTAGGAATTTTGACTAGTTTCCTAATAATTCCTAAATATTACAATATGTACCAGATTTCGCAGATCAAATACATGTATGTGGTTGTTGCATATACATGTATTCTAGATCTGATGCGCTTAATCAGCGGAGTAAATCACTCAACTAGCGGGCTAACCCATCGGTGGCCCCCTAAACTTGGCACGATCTTTCACTTAGACACCTTAACTAGGCTTTGTTCATTTTAGACACCTCATGTCACGCCCAACTGTGTCAATTTGACACTTTCAGCTGACATGGCAAAGTGAGTGTTATACACTCGCTATTGACGCGTGAGGAACTTATTTATTTTATTTTATTTTATTTTTTCTCTTCTTCTTTCCCATTTTATAGCCATTATCTCTCCCATTATTTCTCAAAGCTTAAAGTACTTCAATGGAGGTTAAATTTTTTGTTATAATAATTT
>JAJOOO010002412.1:0-82845 GCA_029582685.1 Solanum piurae
AATTTTTTTTTAGAAGGAAACAAAAAAAAGAAAGAAAGGATTTTAAAGAATGAAAAAAAAAGGAGTGGAAAAAACGTCAGAAAAAAGAGAGGACAAAAACGAGTTTAAGAAAAAAAAGAAGAGAAACATAACTATCTTTAATTCCATTTAGTTATCAAAATACAAGTTTCGTTGACCTTATGATGGTCAATTGTGAACTTAACCTGGTTCCAGGTTCCCTCTGCTATCCATTTCTTATTCATTCTGCTAATTTAACTATTTTTACCACAAAGAAAAGGAAAAAAAACGCACCTCTCCTGCCAAAAGATGGTATCATATTACATGTTAGCTCTGCTCATTTATATTCTTTTCGCTTCGACCCTAATTGATCAACCTCTTATGCAAGACACAACAAGCATCTAATGCTTCCGAAGCTATATTAGAAGCACCCGCAAAACCTAAGACCAGTACTCTATCCAATTTCAGGTCATAGAAACATCATGTGAGATAAAACAGTCCATAGAATAGCTATTTCATTAAACAGTAACATCCCCAGCAACAATTTCTAAGGTCTAATATATAGTGAGATCATTTAAGCACTGAACTTGCGCTCATAAAGAAATGATGCAACACCATAGCTTTGATTTGTAAAAATAACATAAGAATGGTTTCAAAGCAGATGCAGTAAAAGAAGAAAAAACAAGTGCATTATTTCAACATCAATGACACAAGAAGAAACATGAACTGCATAAATAATGTAAACTGAAAAAGTAAGATTTTGGGGCTCCTGAATGATGCTTGGATAAATAAATGGAGATTCATCATGTTCTCTTTCGTTATTCTCTGCTATGAATGAGTTTTGAGGGTAACTGCACATCTTTAAGTACATGTCAGCACAAAAAAGAAATTGCCAAATAAAATGTACGTCGCTTGCTTACGCAAGACCCCACTGTTTGAACACATCAAGCATTGTGACACCAATTTTAGCAGGAGACTCGCATACTGTAACCCCAGCTTCCTTGAGAGCTTTGATCTTGTCCTGTGCTGTTCCCTTTCCACCAGATACAATGGCTGCATAAGAAAAACAGATCACGGTTAAGAACAGGAAATTTAGACATCTTTTTACAGCATATGCAACATTCATTCTTCAAAATAATAATACAAGAAATCACAAACCAAAAGGTGCTGAGAGTTGCTCCTTGCTAGTAATGACTATTCTGTACTAATCAACTGAGGGGGCTTGGGGAATGTATACAGACTAACAGTTCATCAAATTAGAATATGCTTAATGGATGGATTCATTCAAAGTACTACTCCAATCTTAATGAAAAACACAAGTTCATTAACATTTCCTGCCCATATTTTGTCTAGAAGAGAGCAAGGTCAATCAAAAATATTAGTATAACCCATTCAATGTAGGTAAGCTGAGCCAGAACAGTACCTCCAGCATGACCCATTCGTCGTCCAGGAGGAGCAGTTAGTCCAGCAATAAATGCAACAACAGGCTTTTGAGTTCCACTTGCCTGTTTCAAGAATCGAAAGACACATAATTTCCCCACCATGTTAAAACAATACAAAAATTAGATATTTAAGAACATATCACAGCTCAATGACATGGCAAGTATCCGAACATTCAGACATTTTCTCTCAACAATATAGTGAATGCTTATTCAAAAATAACTGCTCAAAGATAATTCAAGGAGGGGGGGGGGGGGGGGATGAAGATTTACGATATTATCAAATAAGGATTCAAAAAAAGTGCGTACAAACAGAAGTTCAATAAAGCATAAATTAGCCTGGAGAAAATATAATATCATTTCTTGATATTCCTCAATACATAGTAAGCCATAATTTTGGGATGGCTAACGATGGAATTAGAGCCGTCAATATGGGCTAGGCCCGTTGGGCCGGCCTGGCCTAACCCGTGATTTTATAGGGCTGGGCTATGATTTTTGTAGCCCATTTAAGAAAAGGGCTTTTTAGTCTGGCCTGAATAAGCCTGCCGATTTGTGGGGCTTGAGAAATATAGATAAGGGCCGGTCCGTGGGCCAAATAAAAATTAATTAAAAAATAAAGAAAAATAATAAGAGTCTAAACTCAAATCTGTTTAAACTTTGAAATATTACAATTTAAATACAAATTATGTTTATAAAATATGTACTACATAAAATTAAAATTCCCTAAAATTTCTAAGGAATCACTATTGTCATAGTTTTTGTGTTTTATTATGATCATTGGAAAACAATTAGGTTAATATTTCTATTTAGCTATTTATGTTTTTACTTAAAATCAAACTTAATAAATATTATAAAGATAATTTTATTTGTGGATTTGATTAACAAGTAGTAACACTAACACCATGTAATATTGTCTTGTCAATATTTATGATAATATTTTTAAATTATAATTTAATTAAAAATATTATAAAAAATATACTTTTAAAAAAAGAGGGCTGGCCCGGTAAAGCTCGTAGCCCACGTAGTTGTGGACTGGGCCAACCATTTTCTGGCCCACACCAAAAATGGGCTAGCTCGGCCTGACCCGTCAAATTTCAAAACCTGTATGGGTTAGCCCCGATGGGGTGGGCTAGCCCATATTGACAACTCTACGATGGATCTTTGCAATTTCCTGGGAAGGGGAGGCAGTGAAGACATAATCTTGCATATTGCTTAAGACAGTACATTTACTTAAAAATTTGAAACTAATCCTGGTGTAGGTACTAACTTAAAGTACAAGAGAAGAGTTACCATTCAATATATGGTTTGACTTTCAAAGAATAATCTTCCAAACAAGGTAGTGGACCCAGATGTGAAGTCGTCACAAGAAAAAGATGACTCAGCAAAGACTATACCATTTATTCCATCACATACAAGATTAGCCAGAGCATCATAACATAATTTGCATCTTAATTGCAAATAGTACTTTGTGATGGATATTAATATTACAAAATTATCACTAACCTTTATCAAGGCTGCGGCATCTTCTTCTGCTGTACCACCGATCTCACCAATAAGAACTATACCTGACATGCAACAGGCACATATAACCCAGTGTAAACAAATTGCAAAGCATAACAATGTGTCTAGTTCTACTGGGGTTGAGATGCAAGCTAAGTAAAAACACAAGCTTCAGTGAATCCACAATGAAGAAAAACAAAATATACATATATAATGCATGGAAAAGTAACTACAAATACAAACAAAAATATGGTTATATGAATTGGATAAACTTCAACTACTAAAATTTATGAAATAAAAACAAGTTCATAAGAAAATTTCAAATTTAGATTTAGATAAAAGTTAATTTAGGTTTTGTGACTAGTTTTCTTGCGCTAAACATCTAATTTCAAATTCCTAATTACTAAGATATTCATTCATAGTATTTCTTAACAGTTAATGTATCACTATGTCAGCCACATCATTGCTTAAAATCACCATCTTCAAGACATAGCACATGGACGATAAGCCATATGCCTTAAGCCTTTGGGGTCATTTGATTTCGAAGCAAGTAATGCGAGGATTGCAATGCAAAATTAGTAATATAGGGATTGTAATGCAAAGATTTTAATATACGGATTATTTATTATTGGATTTCTGCAGGGGCGGATCTAGTAAGCCCGGTGGGGGTGCCACGGCATGCACAGGCGTCGATCAAAACCTTTTATATATATAGGTATATATAGAGAAGATACAGGTAAATAATATAATTTCCACCCAGAGAACCAAAAGACATTAGGATGCCAGTGGTGAAGGACAACACTCCCACCCTCTAGATGCGAGATCGAACCCTAATGACGTCATTATTTCTAAATTTTAACTCGGCTGACAAGGTTTAAAAGCCTATTTTATCTCTTTTTTTCTTTCTATTTCAGTAATTGGTTGTTTAACTTTAAAACACAAGTTCCCTTCTCTATTATCATATTAAAAGAAACCATTGTTCTTAATACAAAAGTTGTCATCTTACTACTATTCATGTTTTCCTCAATTAATTTCTCTCTAAGGGAGTTCAGAAAATAAAAATATAGTGCTTGAAATTTGACCTTCAAACCTCAAGGTGAATTTTGATTTTCCCTTCAACTGCTAAGTCAACCTTTAATCTTATGTTTAAGATGTTCAAAATATCTATATATATCGTGTAATTTGTTGCCAATGGAGTTCGGATGAACCCCCTTGGTACCCTATAGATCCACCTCGCCCCACCCCGCCCCTGGCACCCGGAAGTAAGGATGGCAATGGGGTGGGTTTAAGGCAATGCGGGGCAGGGCAAGTTTAAGGTTGTGCGGGGCGGGTTGAAGTGGGTTTTTAAAAAAATTAATGTGGGGGGTTGCAGGTATATGTGATTTTAAGTGGGTTCAAACTTAATTTCAACTTTTTTACATTTAAAAGCTACTAAAATATTCAATAGAGTAAATGAAAATGGCTCAATAAATGTGGGGCGGGGTGGGTTGTAGGTATATGTGATTTCTTACATGTTTCCAAATTGACCTCTAAAAACTAAATTTTAAGTCATGATCCTATTAACAACTTGATGAAAAAATGAATTTATTTTTCTGAATTTTATTTTTAATATCAAATTTAACTAGAAAAAGAAAATATTAAAAAAATTATGCAAAGCAGGGTGGGGCGGGGTGAAAATGAAAAAAGTTGTTATGCGGGGCGGGTTAAAAATTTTGCAGGTTAAGCTCAACCTGCCCCGCCCTGCACCGTCCCATTGCCATCTCTACCCGGAAGTCCAAATCCTAGATTCCCCTCTGGATATCTGATTTGTAGTATTAATAATCATTATCTCGTATATATTTTACAATATGCGTTTTGAAAAAAATAAATATATGTTACTACATGAAGGGTTATTTTCTTCATATAATAGCTCCATGTATTTCTAATCCCGGCAATCTTATTTCACATTCTATCTTGTATAACTTATGCATGTATTTCTGAGGACAAGTAAATTGGTTACCAAACAAGTTATGAATTGTGCTTGAACAGTATGCAAAGATTAAGTTGGTAACCAAACAATGTATTAGCTATGCTGAATTGTACGCGGATATTAATTCTCCTTGTACACCCAACCAAACAATCCCTTAGAGTATGTACAAAAGCATCACCTAAACAAAAAAGAGCTCAACTTGTGCTGTACCTGGCCTCATGGTTTAAGTGCACCTCACATGAATCATGAGCAACACAGATGTAATCAGATAAAATATCCTAGTCCACTACTCATTTCTGTACAGATCTTCGGACTCATTCCTTTCTCAACACACTTTGAAGGAATACTTTTTTTGAGCTTAATCCCAATCATGTAGACATCTAGAAGGATGCTGGGGGCGTTCAATTGTGGATTTAGCAAAACCATTTTTTCCCATCTATCTGGGTTTTGCTTCCTGTCCTTTGTTAAAAGAGCTTTTGCATTTTAAGTTTCATATTCTACCAGCTTTTTACATGTTGTTTAACTCTGAGTCGGTGCATCTTAAAATGTAATTATATGATCTGCTAACTATAGAAAATAAACATCAAACTTCTATTTTTATGTTGGTGGTGTCAAGACCTGTTCGTGTGATCCTTGACTAATCCCACCAGGCAATCTGCTACAACCCACAAGCACATGTGTTAAGTAAGAGAATTTGCATTACTCATCAGCAAAGAAACGCATAGAATCAAAAGAAAGGGAAGGGTAGAGGGGCAGGCCCATTATCCCCAACTTTCAAGGCTGCGTTTAGTAGTAAGGGTTGGCACTAGGTGAATTTCTCAGTCCAAAAATATGCATAGACCATCTTCATAAATGACCGGAAGACCTGTTGTCTAAGCAATAATCTTGACTAAGATGAGCAAATATGCTTCAAGAAAGTCTACCTTCTGTCTGTGGATCAACAATAAATCTCTCTAAGCAATCGACAAAATTTGTACCATTAAAAGGGTCCCCACCAATCCCTACACAAGTTGACTGTCCAAGACCAACAGCAGTTGTCTGAAAAACCTAAACAACACAACATAGAGAAATGTAAGTTTCATTCTGGTCCAGATAGTGATGGTTCCAAATCTTGCTTTTTGAGAGAAAGATACCCAACAAAGATCAGATGCAACAAATATAGACTGTTAAAGGTTGAAAGTAATTGTAGTTAGACCAAGCCTTAAGACACTCATATTCAGTGGATTTTAGGCGATATAGACACTTCAAATAATAAAAATCTTACTGCACCATATGAAGTAGAGATGGAAATAATATGTACAATTTAAACTGTCAGCAAACAATCCTAGAAAGAGAAAATCTTACTGCTTCATATGTCAATGTACCAGATCGAGAAACAATTCCAATACGTCCTGGTTTGTGAATGTATCCAGGCATAATTCCAATTTTGCACTCTCCTGGTTTGATAATACCTGGGCAATTTGGACCAATCAGCCGAGTTCTCGATTGCTTCTTAAGAGCAGCTTTTACGCGAACCTGTAGGTTTGAACAGAAAATCAAACATTAGAAGCAAGTTACTGAAACATTAAGTGTGTAATGCTTTTTGTTAGGAGTTCTAAGGTTGCAAAGCAATCACATAAGCTCATATATGAATAAATACCCATAAAAATAGAACTCCCCCAATTGAACTTTTATTTCACCCACCTAGATATAGGTTTATGGCTTGTAACAAAGACTGTCTGTCAAATTTTGTTTTTGTAATTTCTTATTGGATCAAACAGCTAGAACCTAGAGTTTCAACTTTCAAGTGCATCAGAACCAGTCAATGCAATTGAATATTTACACTCACATACCTCCCAATTATATATAGTAACTAAATACGAGCAAAATCAACTATCAAAAATTTTTTAACCAGAAGGGGAGTTGACTGAAATGCCACTTGCAGTGTTTTAGACGGCAAAAGGCGACAAAGGTCTGCCTCGCCACAAGGCGAGGCAAGCGGCGAGGTGCTCGCCTTTTTCAAGTGCGGCACCAACTAATACCAAAAAATTAAAATATTTAATTGCATATGTAAATAATCAAAATCATAATAGCAATAACATATTAGCAAATATTTTAATTCGAAAACTGAAAATAGATAGTACATACTAAAAGCCTAGAACTTGAATGAGAAAAAAAACAAAACAAAAGTCAATAAAGAGGTAGAAGTGACTCTGAAGTCCAAAGAAGAAGGAAAAAGAAACCGAGGAAGAAGAAATCTGATGAAGAAAAGAAGAAATATGTATTGGTTGGACTTTGGAGTAGCCGAAAAAGTTTGGCTGGTGCCAAAGGAGTCTAGTCATAAACCCTAAAATTACCTTTTAACTTTTAAAATCCTAAATTGATCGCCTTTTTTTAAGAAAATACCAAAAGCAACACCTTTCTTGCCTCTCACCTTTTGTTGCCATGACACCGCTTTTTGAAGATCACCTCGCCAAAAAGCTAAAAGGCGATGAAGGTTCACCTCGCCTCTTGCCATTGGCGACGAGGCGATCGCCTTTCACAACACTGGCCACCTGTTTAGCTTGAAGATATAATGTTCCATTTGCTCAGTATAACAGAGGCCACAAGATTTTAAATTTTCATCCTTGACCAAAATCTTAGTTTGAGGTGACATCTCATTTACAACAAAAGAGAAGTAATTCCAAGCCACCTTGTCTTGCGAACTTCTATGATGTATGCCATCAGAATCTCACTTCTAAGTAATTAGCACTATATTGCGGCCTGTATTTTCTGAAAAGGTTGTTCTCCAGCCTGGATTTGCTCACATTTCATTCCGACCCTCTCAGCTTCTAATAAATCAGTTAGTGTCTAACAGTTGTGGTTTTATACTTCTACTATTTTTTTCCAAGGGAAGTCATTCCATATCAACCATGCCACTACACTAAACTTGTCGTCTGTCCCATACCAAGCAAGTCTTAAGATAATCAACTCAACTATAGGTAATACCAAATGAGTTTTATCTTTACCGCGAATCAATTAATCTGATTCCCATTTTAGGATAGCTTATTACAGTTTGACATCTATAATGGCAAAGCAAATCCTTACAAATTATAACAATTTACTTTCTGAACTTCATATTACCAAGGAAAGAAAAGGGGTGAGAAAGACCCTTATCCATGTCACAAGTCACCGCCAGTGTTATCAAAGGCGCACTTAAGCCTTGAAGCGAGGCTCAAAATGAGTTGAGCGCTTCGCGTCACTTTATGTGCACTTCAGTGTCGTCATCAAGGCTCTAAATCATACTTTTCCTTGTGAATGAACATTTCCTGAAGCGACGACGCTAACCATTGATATTTCACTTTATCATAAAAACAATCAATTTCTTTGTATATATAATTGTTATTCATGTTTATAATTATTAGTCTTGGCCTAAACATATATATATTTGTATGCGTTCTCCATTTGCACCTTTTCTCAACAAATTGAGTGATTTTTGTTTTGGGTCAAGATGTGATGACTTGCCACATCATCATACCACTTAGGCACGTGGCATAAGATTGTCCACTGTCCATGTGGAAGGGCTACATTGGAAGAAGAATAGTCCTTAGTGGAATATTCTAGATAAATGCAGAAATTTCCCATGGTAGATCCTAAAATGCCTTAGATTTACATGGAAAGCCTTTGGAATATTCTAGGGTTGTAGAGTATTCTAAAGTAGAGGTTATTTGTAAATATATAGGGATTTGTGTAGCAATTATTATTTACACATCATCCCCTAATGAGTAGTATAAATATAGGGGCATTCATTTGTAAAGGCATCAAGCCAAAGCAAGCAATCTTTCATGCAATATAAAAGTCTTCTAACGAATTTTCTTGTGTCCTTATTTCTCATAGCGGTCTAATTTGAAAAGGCTTACTTAAGCTTATAAGATTGTGAAAGATTCGTGAGTAAATTGTTAAGCGCCGCACGAAGTGCTTAGTTCGAGTATAAGACTCTGACAAAGTGGTATCAGAGCAAAGGTTAATACTAAGGAAATGGCAAAGGAGGGAGACATCAACGCTACTAGCAACACCAACGTCAGGCAGGATGATGGAAAAAAGCACCAAAAGGAAAGAAAGGTATTGTTACGCGACCCTACACCAAGCAAACCGCTAACATCCCACTCACCTTCAGCCCTGAGGCAAGTGATGATGATAGACATCACACCTGAAATAGAGTGGAACGCAAGGGTTGACATAGCGAGGTAGGCTGTGGAGATCTTAGGCGAACTCTTGAACGAGGTCAATGACAAGTTCAAGACTCTTGAGGACTTCACCATTGAAGAGAATGACAACATCCGCAAAGAGTTGGAGGGGGCTAAGAATGCAAAATATGAGGTGAAGGAAGCCATCACTTTCTTGGAGTGTCGAGCTCATGGATGCATTAAGCACTATTGAAACCATGAGAGCCAAGATGAAAGCGCTCAAAGGTAGATTGAAGGAGGATCTGCGTTGTTCAACAAAGATAGGGAGGTCAAGGTCGAGTCTCCCAAGCCACTAATGTTCAAGGGAGCTCGTGACATGCAAGAGGTGGAGAATTTTCTTTGGCATTTGGAGAATTACTTCAAGTGCAATAGGGTTAAGAGCAACGAGAATAAGATCAACATTGTCGAGTTGTACCTCTTGGAAATGGTCATGATATGGTGGAAGCGAAAGGAATTTGAGATAGTGAAAGGCCTTTGCATCATCAACACATTGGGAACAATTCCGAGACGAGTTCTAAGAAGGCCTTCTTTCCTAACTTCTTCTATAAGGCGAAGTGCAAGTTCAGGGAGTTGAAGTAGAAAGGCAACATACGAGCATACATGAGGAGTTCACCACCCTCACACTACAGATACCTAACCTCATAGATGAAAATATGTTATTCCACTTCATGAATGGGCTACAAAATTGGGCCAAGACAAAGTTGGAACGACAACAAGTTAGGACTATTGAGGTTTGGACGCCAAGGTTATACTGAGAGGAAGGCGCAAACTACAAAGCAAGATCAACTAGAAACATCCATATAAATATAGTGAAAGAAAGTCAATGCCTCAAGCGCATAAAGGGTCCAAAAGGATAAAACGGAAATACCAGACTAACTATAATGATTTGTTTTTTTTGTTGACAGATATCATATTAGTTTCAAACAGTTACTAAAACCAAACAGAAAGAAGCAAAAATCATCTGAAGAAACATTTTCTATCAATGACACCCTGATAAGTCTTTGATAGGACTCATGAGTTTCAAGAACGGCATCGTCAAATACATCTCCAATGATAAAATAACATTAAGAGCCCGTTTGTACATAAAAGTTTGTTTTTTCCAACTTTTTTTTTTCAAAAAAAAATTGGTTTACTTATACTTTGTAGTCAATTTTTTCAATCCTACTTGAAGTTCAGATTTTCAAGTTTGAAAAAATGGTTCTAACCACTTTTTCAAGTAAAAAAGAACTCTTCACAAACATTTTTTTTTTAAAAATCAAGTGAAGTGCATGTCCAAAAAACACGACTTTATAACCATATATTCTTTTTCAAATTAACTTTAAATAATATTTTTTAAAAATATCATCAAATTCATATCCAACTGCCTACTAAATGTTCTAAAATCTTGTACAAGCATAGACTAGAATGCACTCACTAGATCGAAACCCAGCAGCAATTTTTCACCACAAGTGAATGAGTTAGATAGCAAGAATTTATTGCACAAAATTGGGTAACCCTGGCATAGAACAAGTATAAGTTCTGGGTTTTAAATAAAATCATTAGTCATATGCATTTCCTCTTTTTGGGTGGGGGAATAAGAGAGAATTTAGTTGATAGGACTTCTATCTTACCATATCATGCTGAGGAATCCCCTCCGTTATGCAGACAACTAAGTCCAACTCAGCTTCCATGGCCTCTATAATAGCTGCAGCAGCAAATGGTGGAGGAACATAAACCACTGAAGCATTAGCCTTTGTCTCTGCTTTTGCCTCTGCAACAGTATTAAAAACAGGAAGCCCCAAATGTTCTGTTCCACCCTTCTTGGGAGTCACTCCACCAACCTATTAACGCACACAAGCATACACGAGGAATTCAGAAAAAAACAATTTACTTTTAAAAAAATAGTAACAAATAAAAACTATTTTCTAGCCTCAAAGACTTTCAGTTTCCCAAAATAAGAGCATTCTATTACAACATTAAGAACAAAACTTTTCAATCAACTCCTGAATAAAATGCACTTATATCTATTGTAGATACAAGTTGTTCATGCATGGTAGTGCATTTTTAACTTCAATTTATGTCTTCCATAGACACTTCATACATAGTTTTCATTTTCTTCATGCACTAGATATCAATACATCGGAGACGGAAGAAAGGTATCAAAAAGATTTGAGAAAACGAAATGTTATCATGAGAGCAAGAGTTACTTTGCTAAGAATTGGTTGCTCTACCTTGAGAAATAAACAGGAAGCTACTCCATTGATTTTTTTTAACCCTTATTAGAGGACTTCCAACTTACTCCAGTCCAGCCACCCGTGAATTCAATCAATTTACACTTCAAAAGCTTTCATGATATAATAGGCAACTATCTTGTATAATCACTTCAGCTAGGGTAAGTGCAAGAACTAACTGCCCATTTTAGAGCATTTACTTCCCCTATGCTATCTCAAAATGAGCAAGACAGTACAACAAAGAATAATGAATCTTCCTTCTAACTGGTTGATAAAAATGAAAGAGAAGTAACACAAATATAAATTCACGGCAAAAACAAAAGGCAAGTGTGGATCCACAAAACTGTAACCACATCATAGATATTCAAGAATAACATTTCATATGGATCACCTCAACTAACAAATAAATAAGAGAGCCGATGAGAAAGGTGAAAGATGGGATACCATTTTAGTACCATATTCAATGGCTTGTTCAGTGTGGAAAGTGCCGTTTTTGCCGGTGATGCCTTGACATATGACGCGGGTGTTTTTATCAACGAAAACAGCGGGCGGCGGTGGTGGCGATCCAAAGTAGCGATACTGATGCCATAATGGAGAAGCAGATATCGTCGGACTGCTAGGGTTAAGCTTTGTACTCAAGTTAGATATCAGTCTTGTGGCTTGGCGAGCCATGGATTCTGATGCCCTTTCTCTCTAACCAGAGTCTGCTTTGGTGGCGTGGTGTTTAGGTTTTATGCACCAAACGAAAAGTCTTTTTTTTTTTTTTTCAATCACACAAGCAAAAATGCACACGAGTTCCTATTTTCTTAGGAGTCGTTTGGTTTGAATATGAGTTATGATGGGATAAGTTATATTGACATAAGTTATGTTGGGATTTAGTTATGATGTGATAAGTTGTCCTGTGATTATTTTTTATTGAGTTTTGGTTTGTTATATTCAAAATAATATATATTGATAAATTTTAAGAATAAGTTGTTTGTTTACAAAATTACCCTTCACTTTATTTAAACTTTTTAAATTTTTCTTTGTGAGCTTTAGTTATTCATTTTTTAAAATAAAACTTTTATTTTATTTAATTTAAATATTTTTGTTTATGTATTCCCATGATAAGTACCATGTGTATTTAAAAATATAACTTTTTTCTTATTTAGCTCAAAAATAGAACTTCCCTCTTAAGTTTATTGAAGAGAAGAAAATTTGTGAGAAATCAAAATAAAATAAACATAAGAATTAGTCAAATAAATTCATAAATAAAAATTATATTTATATAGAATAATTTTTTAATAGAAAAATATGTATAATTATCATAAAAATAAGGAGTAGTAAATATTATTATACATGGTATTAAAAAAATGTAAATATACATAAATGTGAAAACTGATATATAAAAAGGATTTAAAGGGACATATTTATCATTTAACTATTTTATCTCGGGATAAGTTATCCCGGGATTACTATACCACCCATGGGGAGGGATAACTTATCCCGGTACTAATTACTAATCCCGGAATAAGTTATTCCGGACTTGCCAACCAAACAACATAATTTTTTTTATCCCATCACTATTTCCTTATCCCATCACTATTATTTCTAATCCCTCACACCAAACGAGCCCTTAGGGTGTGTATAGATAGTTCGGTTCAGTTCGATTTATGTATTATTGATTCGATTTATCAACTTTTTAGTTTTGATATGTCAAATTAATAATCAAATCAAGAGGATTTTTTTAATGAATTTTTAATTTATCGGTTTTAATCTTTAACTGTTCGATTTCCATTTAACTAATAAGAAAATGTTTATAAAATAAATGTAGGACTTCTCCAACAATTTAACAAAGACATGATAATAGTTTAACTTTACTAATACCCATAAATAGAAACAATAGTAACTAGCCTGAGTCTGCTTTGGTGGCGTGGTGTTTAGGTTTTGTGCACCAAAGGAAAAATCTTCTTTTTTCAATCACAGAGCAAAAATGCTCACGAGTTCCTCTTTTCTTAGGGTGTGTATAGGTAGTTCGGTTCAGTTCGATTTATGTATTATTAATTCGGTTTATCAATTTTTTATTTTTTGATATGTTAAATTAATAATCAAATAAGAGGATATTTTTTATGAATTTTTTGTTTATTTGTTTTAATCTTTAATTATTCGATTTCCATTTAACTAATAAGAAAATGTTTATAAAATAAATGTAGGACTTCTCCAACAATTTAACAAAGACAAGATAATAGTTCAACTTTACTAATACCCATAAATAGAAACAATAGTAATTGACCTGACAAGAATTATACTAAAACAAAGAGAAATTAAGGGGTTGTTTGGTACAAATAATAATAATGCAGAGATTAATAAAGCATGAATTAGTAATACAAGGTTTATTTTTATCAAGTGTTTGGTTCATTGTTTCTCACCTCATTTTGTGTTTGAATTAAAATTCTATAAAAGAAGTTTTTTTTCCAGTTATACCCCTGAATTATTATGTATTTGGGTCAAGTAGATGATTGTCGGACAATATATTTTTTGTATGGTCTTCTAGCTAACTAGGTGAAGAACAATTTTGTTGTCATGTCTATTTTTCTCACTTGAATTATTTGAAGGTACATAGTTGTCATCATAATAAATTGAATACTCACAAAATGTCAATTTTTAATTAAAAAAAGATAGACCATCTAGTTTTAAAATCGAAAAGACGGTAAACAATAGTAGAATCCAATAAACCATCTACATTTGTACATAAAAAAAATGCAAGTTGTAATTTAATATGTATGCAATTTTATAAATTGTTCAAAATATAAATAATTAGAAAACCATAGTTACCTTTTTTATTAGTAAATGTTAAACAACTCACATTACAAATATTGTATTGAATTTATTTAGCAACAAACGACTCTTTCTAAATAATTTGTAAGCTAAATTATTTAAATGAATTTAGTAGTACAAATATAAACATAAAATCAAGAAAATAAATAAAATAATTAAAATGATTTGAGGAATAGTTTTGTCTTTACATAAATTATCTCATGGTATTAAATCATATGCATTACTAATACTACCAAATAGAAGGTATTAGTAATACATCTCATAATACTATGTGGGGTGTATAACTAATTCAATGATTAGTTATACATAGGCCCAAAATTACTACCAAACATAGTATTAAATAATACCATACATAATACATGGATTGTTTATGTTATACCTCCCTACCAAACGACCCCTAAGAGGATTAAAATTCTTACTTTAGATTTTGACATTTTGTGTAACGTGGAGTTGTGAACTCAAAGTCAATGTGAAGTTTGAATTGAAGGTTAAAAGCAAATACAGTAACTAGTAAGGTATTGAGATTAATATTTAGGGCATGTTTGAAAAGCCACAATGTAATTGAAATTTAGTATAATTGGATGTTGTTGCTCCCAATTGCTCACACAAGTGTACGTGGTCACACAAGTAATATAATGTCTCTTAAAAAAACCGCATTATCGAATCCAAATGACTTGTCGATTAACTATTTTTACTAAATTATACTAGTCTAATTATTTATTTAACACTGTCAAAAGTGTTTGATTTTTATTTGTAACGAAAAGAATGCAGGAATGAAATAATAAAATTACTTACTGTGATTTGGAAAATTTCAGGGCTGCAACATAAATAGGGTTTCATGTATCACATCTCATGCATGAATTAACTACGGTTATCAAATTACTAATTTACATGGTTGATTTTATGATCATGGTCTCCCGACCTCTAATCGCCTACTCCAATTAGCTGTCTAACTACATCGTTGAGCGGGGATAGGCAGTCCTAATTGGCAATCATTTATATTTCATCTTGTTTTGTAACCAAGCTAGGTGTTCGTCTAGGCGTCACTCTTAAACACAAATCAACTCAATTTAATGGAAGATCAAGCTTTCTATATATTTTGGTCTATCTACCTTAGCGTCTCCCGAACTTAAGAGTAGACAAGAGATTTATCTATATGATGTCCAGACAAGAAATACTAAAACAAGAACACATAAGTAATTTTAAGTGATAACCAACATTAATTCAAAACAATCGATGTTTGACAATCACCCATAGTTGCAGCCCCAGAATAAGGGTCTTTAGCTACTAATGTCTGAGAAAAGAAGAAAAAAAAGAACCCTAAAAAGCATTGACAACTTTATACTTTGATGCCCTATAATTGATCCTCCCCCAAAAATAATTATTTCTATGGACTATTTATAGATATAGAAAACCTAAATAAAATAATCGAGTCCAAATCAAATTAGGGATCCAAAACCAAAAGGAATTAGAATTCTGTACGCGTGAACCGCTTCAAAATTTGAGGGCGCCTTGATTAGTTGCCACGTGACAGCATGCCTTCCTTTGCCGTTCACAATTCGAAATATGCACTCCTTATATATTATGTATTATTATATTTGTTATGAAACTATAAAATAAGAAGAAAGTAGAGAGAAGACTTATTATTTCTCTTGAAGTAATTCACAAATCTGATTTACAGTGAAAGAAAATCCCTTTATTTATAGGGAAAAACTGACTTGATTTCCAAGTAGGATTCCTAACTTTTCTCTAACAGACTCCACATAATAGACATTCACTATAATATAAATATATTTATAATTAACACTCCTCCTTAATGCCTATTTGATAAATTATATGCCTCGTGAAAACCTTACTAGATAAAACCCAGTGGGAAAAAATCTAGTAAAGGAAAAAGAGTACACATATCTAATAATACACATATGTATATGTAACATCCCGTATGCTAGAACTATCAAAATACAGTTTTCAGAAGTTACAGGTGCCACCGATGGGCACCACCCACGGACCGTAGGGTGACCCATGGTCCGTGGTTTACCACCTGCAACCACCTTCAAGAATCCTTAGAAAATTCGGCTAAAGGTTAGCCTACGCCAGGACCTACGGACAGTAGGTCAGACCCTCATATTTCAACTCTCTAAAGCCGAGCGACGGTCGACCAGAACGGACCGTCGGTCCATCCACGGTCCGTCGGTGACCCCAACAACTTTTAAGTCATGGGTTGTTTGGTCTTTTCCCTATGTGTTGGTCACCTAAACTACTTCGTTTAACCCCTAAACTACGTGGTTTTGGTCAGTTTTAGCCTAGTAAACTAGTTAGAACTTACCCTAATCAATCTTTCACCAAAATCAAGAAAACTTAGAGCAAATTAGAGAGAAAAGTCGAGCAGCCCTAGTTCAAGAACGCAACAAGTTCTCGTCAGTTCCACCCTTGAAATCGAAAGATTTGTCCGTGGAATTCGTCACCAAGTATGTAGGATTTCACTAGTGGGTTCCTTTCACCTATTAGGTCCATAGATTTCAGTCAGAAGCTTGATTCCCTTAATATTATCTAGACCTAGGGTTTCTTGAATGTTAGAAATTGTTGGGTTTTAGCTGTTAGAATGATCCAAATCAGATTATCATATTGTTGCTTAGTTTCTTACATGATATTAAGAACCCTAGTTGTGTAGATTCACTCAGTTCATGAATTACACATGCTAGGTCAATTTAAACAGATATACATGCTTCAGTTTACGAATGACACATTATCAGTTATAATTGTTGCAGTCTCAGAGTTTGCATGCCAGTAATTGAGCTATCCAATACTTCAGTATTTCAGTCATAATATTGCTTACATACATTCTAATTGGGAGTAGGTTTAGACCGAGTGGACAATGGTTCAGCGTATCCGAATAGTCCTAGGACTACGTGCCCGTGTAGGTTTATAAATCCCCTCTATGGGCATTACATTTTAGTGATCACACCAGTCATGCCTCTATACCTCTGGCAGGGTGTATTAGGTCCTCTCGATGGGGTGTGTACATCGGATTCCACATTTAGCTCATGTGGTTTATGTCGGTTATTAGTAGCTCCCACAATAAGATTCTATTACATTGACCAGGTTATCAGTACAATTCCGTATTCAGTTTCATCATGTTATAAAACTTGGTCATTGCATTCAGTTCGTTCATGTTCAGTATTTTTAGTATAGTATCATGTTCATCTTGTATCAGTTCTCAGTTATATGCTTTGTCCAGTTATGTACATTGTTCAGCTTTGTTCTATCCTGCATGCTCAGTACATTTCAAGTATTGTCGCATACTATGCGCTACATCTTCTCGTGATGTAAGTTCAGGTCCTCAACATTCAGATCACGCATAGATTGACTCTCGATCTCCAGTTCAGCAACATCAGTGGTGTGAGTCCTCATTCTTCGAGGACGATTGACATGATTATTTCTTTTTCTTTCAGTCTTTAGTTTCAGTTTTGCTAGACTTAGCTGGGGCATGTCCCAACATCTCTAGTCAGTTAGAGGCTTTATTTCAGACATAGTTAGATTCAGTTTTTAGCTTTTGAGTTTGATATTGCAGTTGTCAATAAACTCACAGATTATTTATTCAGAATAGAAATGGGTATTTCCCTATCATTTCATTTTATGATATGTTTCTAGCTTCCATACAGTATATTTTATTCAGTAATCTTTTAGTATGCTTATGATATGCCAGCTCAGAGTTAGCTTGGGGTCACTCGTGATCCTAGGTCCCGTGTCTGCGTCTCGGAGTAGCTTTGGGGCGTGGCAAACTTGGTATCAGAGCATTAGGTTTAAGAGTCCTAGGATGTCTGAAAAGCCGCACTAAGTAGAGTCATTTTCATGGATGTGAAATGCACTACATCTAATGAGAAGGAGGCTGCAAAGTGTTTTAGGAAAACTTCACTTTCTTGATATTCTTATCATGTGTAAGGTATGATCTAATTCCTTGTTTCTAACTCGACGTTATGCACTTTCAGATCATGCCTCCTCGTAGAGCTTACGAAAGGAATGCGAATGCGCGCAATGCTAACACAACTCCTCCAGTCCCAGATCAGGAGGTTTTGAATGCTGAGTTTCAAAACACCATTCAGTTTTTGCTTAGAGTGTGACTAACCAGAACAACCAGCAGGTTCCAGTTCTTGCAAATCCTAGTGGTGGATCAATGGCATCCAAGGTTCGTGATTTTGTTAGGATGAATGCGCCTGAGTTTTTAGGATCGCAAATTGGTGAGGATCCCCAAAACTTCATAGATGAGGTCAAAAAGATCTTTGGAGTGATGCAAGTGACTAGAAATGATAGGGTGGAGTTAGCATCCTACCAACTTAAGGATGCAGCTCACATCTGGTACACTCAATGGAAACAAAACAGGGGTGTGGATGCAACTCCTATCACTTAGGAGTGCTTTAGTGAAACTTTTCTGGACATGTTCTTCCCAAGAGAGTTGGGGGAGGCAGAAGCTCAGGAGTTCATGAATTTGAGGTAAGGTAGCATGTCATTCCAAGAGTACGGACTTAAGTTCACCCAACTCTCCAAGTATGCTCCTCACATGGTTGCCGATTCCAGGGCTCATATGAACAAGTTTCTATACGGGGTATCCGACTTAGTGAAAACAGAGTGTAGGAATGCTATGTTGCTGGAAAATATGAACATCTCTAGGCTCATGAGTCATGCTCAGCAGGTTGAAGAAGATAAGCTTAAGGAAGAGGCTAAGGATAATAAGAAGGCTAGGACATGCAACTATGAGTATTCTCAACAGAAATTGGGTGGTGGAAATCGCTCGCAGTTTCAGCAAAAGTCTTCAGCTCAAGCACATTCATCAGCTAGTGTTCCATCTTCCAGGTTTCGATAGGATCAGAAAGGTAGGGCATCAGTCTCTAAGTCTCAGGGAGTATTTCAGGCACCAGAATTGTCATGCCCTGAGCCTACACCCAGGACGTGGCTGACACTCGAGAACCATTACTGGCCCAAGCGAACCCTTGACTTGGCTTACTTACTCAGCGGGAGACTTAAACACAAGAAATAGTCTCAAAGGATAACTCATGAAAATATCTTTAAGGAATATTAAACTTAGCCAAAATGGCAACTCAAGTTTCAACCATTAAAATAGGAAATAGAAAATTCAAGAACTAGCATCTAACTATCTATGAAGCCTCTAAAACAACTGAGATGGATGTCGGGACAAGACCCCCGATCATCCTAACAATTGAAATATGATAAAACAAATGATAGCAAAGGAGCTCTCCGAAAAGCAAGGAGGCTCACCAACTGACTCTGAATGCTCAACTGGATCAACGAGGCACTGGATGATGATCTTGGTTACCTGTGTGTGCATCATAATAAGATGCAGACCAAATGGCATCAATACATTGAATGTACGCGTATGCGAGGGGAATTCTAAAACAAGACGTAAGCTTGAAAGGAACTGAAGAACTTACTTGGCTCAACTTAACATAACTGAACTCATTTCAATATAAAGCTGTTTAAAACATGTATGTCAACTCTGTGTATTTGGAAATACAATAATACTCTGTGTGTATGCAAAGATACACTATAACTCTGAAATATATGTAAAATACAAATAAACTGTGTATATAAAAATACAATTACTTCTGTGGGAGTTTCTCTAACCGACAACCATCACTTAAGAGCTATCGTGATGATACAACATTTTGCCTCACGCTGCCAGGGCCGTCTGATACCTTGCCATGAGTATAGAACCTGAACTACTAAGTGGATCCACTAGTTTATGCTAAAAAACACTAAGGAATCATCTAAAAAGTATGATCCTTTTCTACCCATGGTGGCTACATGGTTTATGAGGGCTGTGAGTTTTCTGAACTCTCCCCCATATCGGTGCTTAATACTACTCCCAAAATATGATACTAGCTCTTATTTTTAAAAACATACTTCTTTCTGTGATTTGAGATAATTACTCAAAAACTTAGCTCAAAGGCTATCTTGGAAATCAAAGTTTCCTCTCTTGCTTAATTGTGAAAGCATTTACTCTTTAACTGAAAACTAGCTCAAAGACTCTTTGAAAATCTCAGTTTCCTTTCTTGTTTAAATGTGAAAAGATTTACTCTTTACTGAAAACTAGCTCAAAGGTTCTCTTTGGAAATCAAGGTTTCCTTTCTTATTTAAATGTAAAAACATTTTAAACTCTTTAAGAATACATAGTCCCCATATACTCTTTTGAAGAACTGAACTTCAACTTTACTCTTTACTAAACTCAAAACTCAAGTCTTAAAACAAAGTTAAATCATTTGTAAAAGACTTTTGGAAGACTCTATGAACTTCTCTTGACTTGGATCTTAAGTTCTTTTGATTGGGCTCTTAACTGATCCTTGAATTGGATTATGGATTCAAGGATTGAGATTTGTGATAGGAAAGATCTCATGATGTTTAGGAGTGTTTTTAGATAGTTAAACATGAGAAAGGATCAAGAAATCACTATCTGGAAGCAAGTCCGCGACGCGGAGATGCATTTAATTATTTGGTCGCGAAATAAATTTTGAGGCAGAACGGTCCGTGACCGCTCGCGACGCGAGGAAGATTTTTCCAATCCTGAGGAACATGTCCATGACGCGGACCTGGTAGGTAGATTTGCCCGACTTGTTCCTTCTTCATTTTCTAACCCCAATTCGCCTAAATTTGATTTTTTTCTCAAATCCTCTTTAAATTTAGATACCCAACCTGTGTAAACAAGAATCTAATCAAATACAACTCTAAAATCGACCTTAAACTCTAAAGAACTCCTCAACCGCATCCCAAATTTTAGAACGAAAGTAAATTCAAGAACAGACATCGAGAACATTAAAACTTTCAACTTTTAGGATGAATTCATGCTGAATTAAACATGTTTGGCGTATGGGTGAATGAACCCAATGCTGTGTGAACTCACATACCTCGTAGGGATCACTCCTTGATGAAATCCACAAGCGATTCTTGAAGAACTTGACGATTCTTGCTCCTTCTCCTCCTTTCTGTTCTTCTTTTCTCTTTTCTAAAACCCTAACTCAATATCATAAAAGCGTAAACTAAATCCTATCAGTTTAGACCGCAATTAATTATCAAAAACGAAATTAAGTCATGGGGTATGGAAAAGATTATAATGCCCTTCTAAAATTTGGATTGTACATTTCCTTATTCCCCAACTTCCAACGGGCATATCTCACTCATACAAGCTCGGAATCGCGCAACTCGGCGGTGTTAAAAAGATCATTCCAAGATCTTTCCTACGATATATGGAAACACATATAACTCATCATGAGCTAGAAGTTATGGTCATTTGAAGTTGACCAAAAACTCAACTTTAACACACTTAACAATTTCCAGATTTTCTTTATACTTTCCAAAAATGACTATTTCCTCTTTTAAATTCCTTTTTAGTTCTTTCTAGTTACGGAGTATTACAATATCTCCCCCTTGGGAACATTCATCCTCGAATGAGCTTACTCTTAGTAGGCTAAGGGTATAACATCTAACATTCAGTTCAAATACCCAACAAGCAATGCAAATACAACATGCAATCTTATAAGTTAAAGAGTACTAAGAAGAGAATTAACACCTTGTTCTGGAATTTCTCCGGATTCGAAGAGATGTGGATATCTCTTCTTCATATCCTCATCCGTTTCCCAAGTAGCTTCCTCAACAAATTGATTCCTCTAAAGGACTTTGACTGATGCTACCTCTTTTGTTATCAACTTGCGAACTTGGCGATCTAGAATCTGAACATGAATCTCCTCATAAGATAAGCTATTCTTGATCCCAATATCTTCGGTTGGTATGATCAACGAAGGATCGCCCATGCACTTTTTCAACATGGAGACGTGAAAAACCAGATGAACCGCTGCTAACTCTTGTGGTAGCTGCAACTCATAAGCTACATTACCTACCCTTTTTGATATTCTGTAAGGACCAATATACCGGGGACTAAGTTTCCCCTTCTTACCAAATCTCATGACACCCATCATGGGTAAAACTTTCAAGTATACCCAATCATCTACTTTGAACTCTAACTCCCTTCTCCTAACATCAATGTAGGATTTCTGATGACTCTGCGCCATTTTCAACCTCTCTTGAATCACTTTCACATTATCTATAGCTTGATGAACTAAATCTGGTCCTATCAACCCTGCTTTACCAACTTGAAACCATCCAAAAGGAGATCTGCATCTTCTCCCATAAAGAGCTTCATAAGGAGCCATTTAGATGCTAGAGTGGTAACTATTGTTGTAAGCAAACATAATAAGAGGTAGGTGATCATCCCAATTACCTTTGAAATCAATCACACAAGCCCTCAATATATCCTCTAAGGTTTGAATAGTGCGCTCTGCTTAACCATCTCTCTGAGGATGAAAAACAGTACTCAAGTTCACCTTTGAACCCAAGCTTTTTTGGAATGACTTCCAAAACTGTGCAGTAAATTTTGCAACCTATTTGACATAATCGAAACAGGGACTCATGAAGTCTTACCACCTCCTGAATATATAACCTGGCATAATCCTCTGTTGAATGAGTAGTCTTTACTGGCAAAAAGTGTGCTGATTTGGTCATTCGATCCACAATCACTCAAATAGAATCATGCTGCCTGCGAGACCATGGCAAATCTGTGATGAAATCCATATTGATCATCTCCCACTTCCATTCCAGAAGTTCTATATTCTGAGCCATACCACCGGGCCTTTGGTGCTCTACTTTAACTTGTTGGTAATTCAGACACTTAACAACAAACTCTGCAATGCCCTTCTTCATATTACTCCACCAATAAACCTCTCGCAAATCGCGATACATCTTTGAGGAACCCGGATGAATGGAATATTTGGAGCTATGAGCTTCTTCCATGATCCTCTCTTGGAGTTCATCCACTCTAGGTACACACAATCTACCTTGATACCTCAACACACCATCCCCCGCTTGTTCAAAAGCCATTACTTTTTTCTTATGAACATTTGCCTTTAATTCAAGCAAAATGGGATCTTGGTCTTTCTCCCCTTTCACTTCTGACACTAATGATGATTCAGCCCCATTAATCACCACTACTCCTCCTTATGTGGAATCCATTAGTCGGACTCCTAAGCGGGCAAGTCTATGCACATCTTTCGCTAACTCTCTCTTTTCTTTCTCAACATGGGCGGTACTACTCATAGACAACTTGCTTAAAGCATCAACAACAACATTAGCCTTACCTGGGTGGTAAATGATACTCATGTCATAATCCTTGAGTGATTTTAACCACCTCCTTTATCTGAGATTAAGCTCTTTCTGAGTAAACACATACTGAAGACTCTTGTGATCAGTGAATACATCTACATGAACACCATATAAATAATGACGCCATATCTTCAAAGCAAACATTACAACAGCCAACTCTAAGTCATGGGTTGGGTAATTCTTCTCATGAATTTTCAACTATCTGGAGGCATAAGCTATAACCTTGCCATTCTGCATTAACACACAACCCAAACCAACTCTAGACGCATCACAATAGACCACAAAGCCTTGCGTACCTTCTGGTAATGTCAGAACTGGGGCAGTAGTCAACATCTTTTTCAATTCCTGAAAGCTTTTCTCACAAGCTTCAGACCATTGAAACTTCATTGTCTTCTGAGTTAACTTGGTCAAAGGGGATGAAATAGATGAGAACCCCTCTACGAACCTTCTATAATAGCTAGTCAAACCCAAGAAACTCCTAATATCAGTTGGAGATGTGGGTCTAGGCCAATTTTGCACTGCCTCTATCTTCTGGGTATCATCTTTAATTCCTTCTCAAGACACAATGTGACCTAGGAATGCCGCAGACTCAAGCCAAAACTCATACTTAGAGAACTTGGCATATAACTCCCTATCTTTTAAAGTCTGGAGAACTATTCTGAGATGACTAGCATGATCTTCTTCATTCCTTGAATAGATTAGTATGTCATCAATGAAGACGATAACAAACATATCTAAATAAGGTTTGAAAACTCTATTCATAAGGTCCATGAATGCCGTAGGAGCATTGGTCAAACCAAAGGACATGACCAAAAACTCATAATGACCATAACGGGTTCTGAAAGCTGTCTTTGGAATGTCACATTTCCTTATTCTTAACTGATGGTAGCTAGATCTGAGATATATCTTAGAGAAATAGGTGGCACCCTGAAGTTGATAGAAAAGATCATCAATTCTCGGAAGAGGATATTTGTTCATGATGGTAACCTTGTTCAACTGACGGTAATCTATACACATTCGAAGGGAACCATCTTTCTTTCTCACAAATAAGACCGGAGCACCCCGAGGTGAGACACTTGGTCGAATAAAGTCCTTATCAAGGAGATCTTTCAACTGCTCTTTGAGCTCTTTCAACTCTGCTGGGGCCATTCTATATGGCGGAATAGATATAGGGTGAGTATCTGGAAGAATATTTATTACCGAAGTCTATCTCTCTCTCAGGAGGGACATCAGGAAGATCATCTGGAAATTTTTTTACTACTGAAACTAACTGAATAAGAGGTATCTCAACACTAGAGTCATTAACTCGGACTAAGTGATAGAGACACCCCTGAGAAACTAACTTCGTTGCCTTGAGGTATGAAATAAAACGACCTTTAGGCGCTGCTGAACTGCTTTTCCACTTTAAGACTAGCTCATTAGGAAATAGGAACTTGACAACTCGAGTTCTACAATCAACTAAGGCATAACATGCATGAAGCCAACCCATACCAAGAATGACATCAAAATCTACCATGTCTAACTCAATTAAATCAGCCATGTGATTAACGAAAATGGGACAATCATGATAGACTCTCTCTGCTAGAATAGACTCACCAATAGGTGTAGAAACATTGAATGGTTCACAAAGTTGCTCAGGAATAACATCAAAATTCATCGCAACGTAAGGAGTTACAAAAGATATACTCGCTCTTGGGTCTAGTAAAGCATAAACATTAGAGTAAAAGACTTGGATCATACCAGTGACAACATTTGGCGAATCCTCTTGCTCTTAGCGACTGGTGATAACATATAGGCAGTTTGATCCTCCGCTAGTACCAGACGTAGCCCCTCTAGGTGCAACTCTATCTGGTGGAGCAACTAAAGAAGACTGGGCTCTATTGCTCCCATTACCATTACCCTGCCTGTTCTTTGGACACTCTCTGTCACGACCCGATTTCTCGAATCATGATGGCACCTACTATACCCTACCAGTAGGTAAGCCAATCCGAAACCCAAAACATCAAGCAATGAGTGTAAGGGTAGAAACTAGCGGAAACAATAAACTAAACAAGGACAACAAGGCTGAAGCAAACCCAAAATAAATATATACATGATCCCTCCCAGAACCTGGAAGTCACTAGTACAAAGCTATCTAATAAAAAGTATAAGTCCCAAAAGCGGACCACAACAGAGTGTGTCTCAAAGGCAACAAGACTAGCTAAAACAAAAGAAGGAGACAAGACAAACCTAAAATGCCAAGTGCTCGCCCTCGTCTCCGAATCACAGCTGCAAAAAGAGGCTGGAACTACTCACCGCTGATAACTGGTACTGGGACCTACATCACGAAATAGATGCAGAGCGTAGCATGAGAACTAACACAACAGGTACTCAGTAGGCATCATAGGCCGACTGAGCAAAAATGGGTAAAAACAATAAGAAATGATAGAATCTAGACACAGAAAGGTCAAAGAGGATATGAAAAGAAAGCACACGAGCATACCAGAAACAAACTAAGTACAACTAAACTAAACCTAACTGGACCCCCATAAGCCCAGAAGGTACACTCGTGCGCAAGTTTAAATAAAACCTGAACGGACCCCCATAAGCCCGACATGTACACAAAAAAGCTAAGTCTACTGAGAAAGAAGAAAACCGAGCTCCCAACCCAAAGTAACTAAGATAATCCATCAGACTCCACCCAGCCAGCAGTGCACTCCCAGCCCAGCTAAAAAGAGTGACCCCAGGGGGCACCCAACCAAACAGTCCACTCCTAGCCCAGCTAGAAAGAGGGACCCATGAGTGAGGTAGATATCGCGAGTCGTCCTACCATACAGTAAGATCCCAGCCCAGCTAGAAAGAGCGACCTGGGGACACCCAGCCAGCAACACACTCCCAGTCCAGCTAGAAAGAGAGGCCCGAGGGCGATCGCCGATATCACCGAGTCTACCCAGCCAGCGATACGCTCCTTCCTTGGATACAACGTGCCCCAAGAACGCTACAGAGTCTAAACAAAACTGACACTTTGAGAACTTAGCATAAAGCCGCTGATCTCTCAAAGTCTGGAGCACAACTCTCAAATGCTGCTCATGATCACCTATACTCCGCGAGTATATCAAAATGTCATCAATGAAGACTATGACGAAGGAATCAAGATAAGGCCTGAACATGCGCGTCATCAAGTCCATAAAGGCAGCAGGGGCATTAGTCCACCCAAATGACATCACCCAGAACTCAAAATGGCCATAACGGGTCCTAAATACAGTCTTAGGTATGTCCGCTGCCCTAATCCTCAACTGGTGGTAACCGGACCTCAAATCAATCATAGAGAACACTGACGCTTCCTATAGCTGATCAAATAAGTCATCAATCCTAGGCAGAGGATATCTATTCTTTACTATCACCTTATTCAACTGCCTATAGTCAATGGACATGCGCATCGTACCGTCCTTCTTCTTAACAAAAAGAACGGGAGTTCCCCAAGGTGATACACTAGGTTTGATAAATCCCTTACCCAAGAGATCCTGAAGCTAAATGCTGAGCTCCTTGAGCTCTGCAGGAGCCATCCAATATGGCGGAATAGAAATAGGGCCGAGTACCCAGCTCAAGCTCAATCGGAAAATCAATATCACGCTATGGGGGTAGGCCAGATAGGTAGGTAGGAAACACATCTAAGAAGTCACGAACAACATGAACTGACTCAACTGGAGGAACCTCCCTACTGTCACGCATAAATGCCAAATATGATAAGCATCCGCTAGCCACTAGCCACTAGCCTCCTAGACCGAATAAAAGAGATAACCCCAACTGGTGTGCTACCACGAGATCCCTGCCACACCACCGGAGGAATACCAGGAATGGCTAAGGTAATAGTTTTAGAGAAGCAATCTAAAACAACGCGATAAGGGGATAACCAGTCCATGCCCAAAATCACATCGAAATCAACCATGTCAAGCAATATAAGGTCAGCCTGGGTGTCACACCCCTGGATAGTAACTAAGCAAGATCGAAATACCTGATCCACTATTAAAGACTCACCCACGGAGGTCGACACACGCAACGGTGCTACCAGAGGCTCAGAAATCATACTCAAGCGAGAGGAATAGTAAACAAAAACATATGAAAAAGTAGAGCCCAGATCAAATAAAGCCAAGGCGGGCTGCTGGCATAAAAGAATCGTACCTGTGATCACATCGTCTGATGCCTCAGCCTCTGCCCTCACTAGAGTTGCATAGAAATGGCTATGTCTGCCTCTTCCCTGACCATCAATCCTACCACCTGACCTGCCTCCTCGGGGACCACTCCGTATACCCTGATGACTACCTCTACGATCCTGACCCTGACCACGACCTCTAGCAGGAGGTGCTGGTAAAGCTGGGGGAGCTGCCAGAGGAGCAGAAACAATCCGACTATGCTGAGGGAAGTCCCTCGCCCAATGACTCATCTCACCACACTCATAGCAACCCTGTCGAGGGAGACTCCCAAAAGAACGACCACCATGGCTAGAAGAACCCGACTGAAACACCTAACGGCCTTGGCTCGAAGTAGCCTCGCTCCGACCACCACCTGATGCCTGAATAGAGGCCTGTGTAGGTCTGCTAGACTGACCCTGTCGAAACCGTCGTACGGTCCTGTCATGATAATGCCTAGACCTGGGGTGGGAGTCACTGTAGCAACCCTCATACCTAGCCCTCTTCTCGCTGAACCCTTGGGCCTCGCGACGGAGATGCTCCATAGTATTGGCATGGTCAACTACGTCTAAAAAAAGATTGACCCGCAGAAACTAAGGACTGGGTTTCAAGCCGAAGTTGCAATCTCAACCCATGAACAAAGCACCTAACTCTTTTCTCATCTATAGGTAATATCATCTCGGCATGACGGGAGAGCTCGTGGAACCTAGTCTCGTACTCTGCCACCGACTTGGAGCCCTGCTTCAACATGTAGAACTGATCCCTGAGGCGGTCTCTGACGCTACGAGGGATAAACTTGGCCAAGAAGGCCTCAAAAAACTCATCCCAAGATACCGGTGGAGATCCAACTGGCCTTGTCTGCATGAACGTGCGCCACTACTGCCTGGCTGGTCCATCTAGCTGGTAGGCAATGAAGTCGGCCCCTCTAGACTCCACTTGACCCAAAGTGCGAAGCCTCTCACGACAAGTAGTAAGAAACTCGTGGAAATTCTCACCCACATCCCTAGAAAACCTCGGTGGTGTCAACCTGAGAAACACACCAAGCATCTTCTGGTCCAAGCGGCATAGGTCTGTTTGCTGCAAAGGGTTGTACTCCCTCAGGTGGTACCTGGACCTGAGGTGCCCTCACTGTAGGCAGATCCTGCAGTACTAGTGCTGGTGTAGCTGGAGAGGGTAGCTGCTGTATACCCCCAAGCACACCCAAGAGCTGAGCAATAGCGGCCTGGAGATCTGGAGTCAGAACTGGCCCGTGTGGAGGCTGGGCTAGCCCCGGCCCCACCGATTGATCTAGTATACGATGTACTGGAGGGTCCGCTGCTGGCTCTGGATCCTCTTCTCTCTCCTAGGCTGGTGCTGCGGCCCTCTCTCGACCTAGGGTTCGGCGTCTACCCTAAGCTGGGACTCTGTCTGCAGGCACGGGTGCATCACCCCCGACCGCGCCACCTCGCGAGCGAGCCATCCTTCGAAAGAGTAAAACAAGTGAGATTTCAAGAAACCAATAAGACACGCTGCACGAAAGTGAAACAAAAGAGGAAATCTTCCAAAGGACATCCTGTAGCCTCCCGAAGATAAGTTACGGACGTCTCCGCATTGATCCGCAGGACTCTACTAGACGTTAGCTCTGTACAAGTGAGACCGATGAACCTGGGGCTCTGATACCAACTTGTCATGACCGGATTTCTCGAATCATAATGGCACCCACTATACCCTACCAGTAGGTAAGCCAACCCAAAACCCAGAACATCAAGCAATGAGGGTAAGCGTAGAAACTAGGGGAAATAATAATCTAAACAAGGACAACAAGGCGGAAGCAAACCCAAAATAAATATATACATGATCCCTCCCAGAACCAGAAAGTCACTAGTACAGAGCTATCTAATAAATAGTACAAGTCCCAAAAGTGGACCACAACAGAGCGTGTCACAAAGGCAACAAGACTAGTTAAAACAAAACAAGGAGACAAGACAAACCCAAAACGTCAAGTGCTCGCCCTCGTCTCCGAATCACAGCTGCAAAAAGAGGCTGGAACTACTCACCACTGATAACTTGTACTGGGACATGCATCACGAAATAGATGCAGAGCGTAGCGTGACCACCAACATAATAGGTACTCAGTAGGAATCATAGGCCGATTGAGCAAAAAGGGGTAAACACAATAAGAAATGATAGAATCTAGACACAGAAAGGTCAAAGCGGATATGAAAAGAAAGCACACGAGCATACCAGAAACAAACTAAGTACAACTAAACTAAACCTAACTGGACCCTCATAAGTCCAGAAGGTACACTCGTGCGGAAGTCTAAATAAAACCTGAATGGACCCCCATAAGCCCGATAGGTACATAAAAAAACTAAGTCTACTGAGAAAGAAGATAACCGGGTTTCCAGCCCAGAGTAACTAAGATAATCCATCACACTCAACCCAACCAGCGGTGCACTCCCAGCCCAGCTAGAAAGAGTGACCTCAGGGGGCACCCAACCAAACAGTCCACTCCCAGCCCAGCTAGAATGAGGGACCCGTGAGTGAGGTAGATATCGCGAGTCGTCCTACAATGCAGTCAGCTCCCAGCCCAGCTAGAAAGAGCGACCTGGGGACACCCAGCCAGCAGCACACTCCCAGCCCAACTAGAAAGAGAGGACCGGGGGTGATCGTCGATATCACCGAGTCTACCCAGCCAACGATACGCTCCCAGCCTAGCTAAAAAGAACGACCCCGGGGGTGATGGTATCTCCAATAGGTTGCAATCCAACAACAACCACCGTGGAACACTGTCCACTCTAAGAATCACAAAAAAGGCTCCAAGCCTATACTATCTCAATCCCGCGCCTCTAGTGATGCACCGTACCTTTGAGAATACGTCAGAACCGCAGAATGAGAGAGAGAAGATACAGAAGTACAACAAGCAGCGATAACGCCTAATCTAAGGCTCAAACTATCAGACTCAAGTCTGCTACTCCAGTCTACAAGGAGCTAAGTCATCCGAACGACGTCGGCAGACAGTCAAGTCTATCCAGCTCACATGGGTCATAAGTCTAAGGCAATGCTAACCTAACCTAGACTAAGCACATTATGCTCACGATTGAGGATGAACAAGGAATACAACACATAGCATACAAGCGCACAATAACATTTAGCACATAAGCATGCAACTCTACTAAACCGGTTAACAATATACTACACCCAAAATATGGCCAATCGATCCTAACATGAGGTATCTAATCAAAGTAAAGTAGGAAACTGGTACCTACCCCCAATTCACTCCAATCGACATGCTTTTACACAATTAAGCTCCATCTAATAGAAAGGAAACCGTAGCCTACCTTAAGGCCGACCGCGCGCGCTCTAAATCACTTTACCGGAGCTTTTCCTTTCCGAATGACCTTTGAACGCTGTCACTCTATCAAATATAGGATCACAACATTAGTACGATCGTTTAGACACCAAAATCACAAGAAACGGAGATGGGTCAATTTTGGAGTCAAAATGGGAATCGTGGGACCTGCACCGAACTATCCGAAATTAACTCTGTCAAGAGACCTTGAACAGCACCCTCAACTTGTGTTCCAAAATGGAACACAATTCGAGGCTCAAGACGCAGCAAAAACCAACAAGCAAGAAAACCACACTTAATCAACTTAATAGATACAACAACAGTCTAAACTCGGAATTAACGAGAATGAAAAAGTTCCCAGCACTCCTTGAACATTCTACGACGAATCCACAACAATTCCCAACACGTGGGACTTCGAATCACCCAAAACCGAGCTTAAAATGAAAGAGATATGACCAAAACAAGAATGCCAAAAACAAAGGCTCGAAAAAGGGTACAACAGTCAGGTTGATCGGAAAATTTACCTCAAACTACGTGCACCCAACAACTTCCGAGCACTCTACAACGAAGCCACCAAAAATACGAATCTCCCGCACTTCGTATCGCCTAAATCGGTTGATAGATGAGAGAGAAATGAGGGTTTTAGATTTGGAAAAGTTGGCTGATATATCTGCATTTATAGCAGATATTTCTGCAATTTTTTTCCAAAACATAAAAACTCCGATGGGATGCTCCGAACTCGTTCGGAACCCCGAGCACACAAATGAGATATGCAACCATACCAAATTCGATATTCCGGACTCAATGGCGCAGTCAAAATTTCTATACGAGGTCATCTTGACAAAAAGTGGGTCCCACACCCAAATGCCATTTTAAGTCAAAAACCACAAAAGGGATCGGAAAAATATCAAAAACCTCGGGACACAAAAGAAGGGTCAATCTAGATCAAACTCGACATTCCAGAGATAACCACACTGACGAAATTCTCATCCGAGCGCGGTTACTCAGAATGTTGATTAAAGTCAAACTTAGGCTTAAACTTAAAGTTAAAACGCCTAATCGCACCGACTCACACTGAAAACCTCGGGAGTCATGCCGACCACTCTACTGGCCTAAAATGACCCTTCTGGAGCTGATGGAATCTTTGGAATTGGATTCTGATGTCATCTTCTTGAACTTTTGATCGAAAATGATCGTTCAAGGTTCATAAGCTCCAAAAACACTAAAACTCGCACAATAACCAAACGAACGACCAGTTGACCGAACTGTCAGTCCCAGCAAGTCATAAATGACTTGGGGTCGCTACAGGAATGCTCTAAGAGACACACAAACGGCAAAACACAGAAATGACCAGGAGGGTCATTACAATTTCCACTACTAAAAAGGACTTTCGTCCGCGAAAGTAAGGGTCAAGAAGTACCTGAAGGTTCAAACAAGTCGGGAAATTTCTCTCGCATCTCCGGCTCGGTCTCCCAGGTAGCCTTCTCCACTAGACGATGCCTCTAACGGACCTTAACAACAGAAATGGCTCTCGAGCGCAATCTCCTCACATCTCTGGCTAGAATGGCAACTGACTCCTCTACAAATGTCAAACGATCATCCAACTCGACTGCATCATACTGGAGCACATGAGACTCATCAGGAACATACCGCCGCAACATCGAGACATGGAAAACCGGGTGGATGGATGAAAATGTTGGAGGTAGGGCCAACTCATAAGCAACCTCCCCAACTGTCCGGAGTATCTCAAAAGGCCCAATGTACCTGGGGCTAAGCTTGCCCCGTCTCCAAAACCTCATCACGCCCTTTCTGGGCGACACACGGAGGAATACCCGATCACCAACAGAGAATCTCAAAGGCCGACGCCTCCGATCCGCATAACTCTGGTGCCTACTCTGAGCCGTTCTAAGTCTATCCTGAATCACTCTCCCCTGGTCCAAAGCCTCCTGAATCAAATCCGTACCCCGCAGCCTAGGCTTTGTAGACTCAAACCAACCCACCGAAGAGCGAGAACGCCTACTATACAATGCCTCGAACGGGGCCATCTGAATGTGAGAATTGTAGCTGTTGTTATACGCAAACTCCGCCAAAGGCATGAACTGGTCCCAATGACCACCAAACACCAAAACACAAGCCCGCAGCATGTCCTCAAGGACCTGAATAGTACGCTCCGATTGACCATCAGTCTGCGGGTGGAAAGCTGTGATAAGGTCAACCCGAGTGCCCAACTCACCCTGAAAGGTCCTCCAAAAGCTGGACGTGAACTGAGAACCCTGATATGATATAATAGAAACTGACACCCCATGAAGTCGAACTACCTCCCAAATGTAGATACGAGCCAACCTCTCGGCGCTAAATGAAGACTGAACAGGAAGGAAATGTGCTGACTTGGTCAATCGATCAACGATGACCCAAATGCTATCAACACCTCTAGAAGTCCGTGGTAGGCCAGCCACAAAATCCATAGTAATGCGATCCCACTTCCACTCCAAAATGGGTAATCTCTGAAACTCACCACCAGGCCTCAAATGCTTGGCCTTTACCTGCTGGCAGCACAAGCAACGGGAAACAAAGTCAGTAATATCTCTCTTCATGCCACTCCATCAGTAATGCTGCCTCAAATCACGATACATCTTCGCTGTGCCCGGATGGATAGAGTTTCTAGACTCATGGGCCTCATAAAGTATCAACTGTATCAAATCTCCAACTCTCGAAACACATATGCGGTCGACGAATCTCAACACTACATCAGGATCAAAGGTAGCCTGACCACCATCACTCACTAACACTCGATCTATAAGGGCCACCAAGGCCTCATCCTCAAACTGACAACCACGGATCCTATCAAGCAAAGAAGACTGAACTCTCATATAGGCCAAGACGCATATAGAATCTGAGATATCTAAACGAACCATGCTATTGGCTAAGAACTGAATGTCCAAAGCCAAGGGTCGCTCCTCAACAGATAAGAAGGCTAGACTACCCATAATCACCGTCTTCCGGCTCAAGGCGTTCGCTACCACATTCGCCTTGCCCTGATGATAGAGAATAGAGAGGTTGTAGTCTTTCAGGAGCTCAATCCAAAGACGCTGCCTCGAATTAAGGTCCCTCTGGCTCATGATGTACTGAAGACTCCTATGATTGGTATAGATCTCACATCGAACTCCATACAAGTAGTGCCTCCAATTCTTAAGTGCAAAAACTACTGCCGCCAACTCCAAGTCATGAGTGGGGTAGTTGCGCTCATGGACCTTAAGCTGCCTCGACGCATAAGCATTAACCCGGCCCTGCTGCATCAATACAATACCCAAACCAACGCCGGATACGTCACAATAAAATGTGAAGCCCTCACCCTCAACTTGAAGAGTCAAATAGGAGCGGTGGTCAATAACTCCTTGAGCCTCAAAAAGCTCGCCTCACATTCCTCTGACCAGACAAAGGGAACATCAACACGAGTCAACCGGGTCAGAGGTGCTGCCAAGGTAGAGAAACCCTCCACTACTCATCTCTAGTAGCCTGCTAGTCTGATGAAGCTCTGAATCTCAGTAATTGAGGTGGGCCTAGCCCAATCACGAATAGCCTCAATCTTCGCCGTATCTACCATAATGCCCTCCTTGGATACAACGTGCCCCAAGAACGCTACACAGTCTAACCAAAACTGACATTTTGAGAACTTCGCATAAAGCCGCTGATCTCTCAAAGTCTGGAGCACAACTATCAAATGCTGCTAATGATCACCTCTACTCCGCAAGTATATCAAAATGTCATCAATGAAGACTATGACGAAGGAATCAAGATAAGGCCTGAACACGCGCGCCATAGAGTTCATAAAGGCAGCAGGGGCATTAGTCCACCCAAATGACATCACCAAGAACTCATAATGGCCATAACGGGTCCTAAATGCAGTCTTAGGGATGTCCGCTGCCCTAATTCTAAACTGGTGGTAACCGGACCTCAAATCAATCTTAGAGAACACTGAAGCTCTCTGTAGATGATCAAATAGGTCATCAATCCTAGGCAGAAGATATCGATTCTTCACTGTCACCTTATTTAACTGTCTATAGTCAATGCACATGCGCATTGTACCGTCCTTCTTCTTAACATAGAGAACGGGAGTTCCCCAAGGTGATACACTAGGTCTGATAAATCCCTTACCCAAAAGATCCTGAAGCTGAACACTGAGCTCCTTAAGCTCTGCAGGAGCCATCTGATATGGCGGAATAGAAATAGGCCGAGTACCCAGCTCAAGCTCAATCGGAAAATCAATATCACGCTCTGGGGTAGGCGAGGTAGGTCGATAGGAAACACATCTAAGATGTCACGAACAACAGGAACTGACTCAACCGGAGGAACCTCCCTACTGTCACACACAAATGCCAAATATGATAAGCATCCGCTAGCCACTAGCCTCCTAGAACGAATAAAAGAGATAACCTCAACTAGTGTGCTACCACGAGATCCCTGCCACACCACCGGAGGAATACCAGGAATGGCTAAGGTAACAGTGTTAGAGAAGCAATCTAAAACAGCACGATAAGGGGATAACTAGTCCATGCCCAGAATCACATCGAAATCAACCATGTCAAGCAATATAAGGTCGGCCTGGGTGTCACACCCCTGGATAGTAACTAAGCAAGATCGAAATACATGATCCACTACTAAAGACTCACCCACAAGGGCCGACACACGCAACGGCGCTACCAGACGCTCATAAATCATACTCAAGCGAGAGGCATAGTAAACAGAAACATACAAAAATGTAGTGCCCGGATCAAATAAAGCCAAGGCGGGCTGCTGGCATAAAAGAATAGTACCTATGATCACATCGTCTGATGCCTCAACCTCTGCCCTTGCTGGACTGCATAGAAATGGCTATGTCTGCCTCTTCCCTGAGCATCAAACCTACCACCTAACCTGCCTCCTCGGGGACCACCCCATATACCTTGATGACTACCTCAACGATCCTGACCCTGACCACGGCCTCTAGCTGGAGGTGCTGGTAAAGATGGGGGAGCTGCCTGAGGAGCAGAAGCAATCCGACTATGCTGAGGGCAGTCCCTGGCCCAATGACCCATCTCACCACACTCATAGCAACCCTGTCGAGGGAGACTCCCAAAAGAACGACCATCATTGCCCGAAGAACACGACTGAAACACCTAACGGCCCTGGTTCAAACTAGCCTCGCTCCGACCACCATCTGATGCCTGAAGAGAGGCCTTTGTAGGTCTGTTAGACTGACCCTCTCAAAACCGTTGTCCGGTCCTGTCATGATAATCCCTAGACCTGGGGCGAGAGTCACTGTAGCTACCATCATACCTAGCCCTCTTCTCGCTGTCCCCTTGGGCCTCGCGACGTAGATGCTCCATAGTACTGGCATGGTCAACTACGTCTAAAAAAGATCGACCCACAGAAACTAAGGACTGGATCTCAAGACGAAGCTGCAATCTCAACCCACGAACAAATCACCTAACTCTCTCCTCATCTATAGGTAATATCATCTCGGCATGACGGGAGAGCTCATGGAATCTAGTCTCGTACTCTGCCACCGACATGGAGCCCTGCTCCAACCTGCAGAACTGATCCCTGAGGCGGTCTCTGACGCTACGAGGGATAAACTTGGCCAAGAAGTCCTCAAAAAACTCATCCCAAGATACCGGTGGAGATCCAACTGGCCTTGTCTGCATGAACGTGCGCCACTACTGCCTGGCTGGTCCATCTAGCTGGTAGGCAATGAAGTCGACCCCTCTAGACTCCACTTGACCCAAAGTGCGAAGCCTCTCACGACAAGTAGTAAGAAACTCATGGGCATCCTCACCCACAACGCCAGAAAACCTCGGTGGTGTTAACCTGAGAAACATACCAAGAATCTTCTGGTCCTCAAGCGACATAGGTCTGTCCGCTGCCAAGGGCTGTACTCCCTCAGGTGGTACCTGGACCTGAGGTGCCCTCACTGTAGGCAGATCCTGCAGTACTAGTGCTGGTGTAGCTGGAGTAAGTAGCTGCTGTATACGCCCAAGCACATTCAAGAGCTGAGTAATAGAGGCCTGGAGATCTAGAGTCAGAACTGGCCCAGGTGGCGGCTGGGCTGACCCCGGCCCCACCGGTTGATCTGGTATACGAGGTATTGGAGGGTCCGTTAATGGCTCTTGATCCTCCTCTCTCTCCTAGGCTAGTGCTGCGGCCCTCTCTCGACCTCAGGGTCAGCGTCTACCTTAAGCAGGGGGTCTATCTGAGGGTGGGTGCATCACCCTCGATCGGGCCACCTCGTGAGCGAGCCATCTTGCGAAAGAGTAAAACAAGTGAGATTTCAAGAAACCAATAAGACACACTGCACGAAAGTGAAATAAAAGAGGAAATCTTCCTAAGGACATCCTGTAGCCTCCCGAAGATAGGTTACAGACGTCTCAGCACCGTTCCGCAGGACTCTACTAGACGTTAGTTCTGTACAAGTGAGACCGATGAACCTCGGGTTCTGATACCAACTTGTCACGACCCGATTTCTCGAATCATGATGACACCTACTATACCCTACTTGTAGGTAAGCCAACCCGAAACCCAAAACATCAAGGAATGAGTATAAGGGTAGAAACTAGTGGTAACAATAAACTAAACAAGGACAACAAGGCGGAAGCAAACCCAACATAAATATATACATGATCCCTCCCAGAACATGAAAGTCACTAGTACAGAGCTATCTAATAAAGAGTACAAGTCCCAAAAGTGGTCCACAATAAAGCGTGTCTCAAAGGCAACAAGACTAGCTAAAACAAAAGAAAGAGATAAGACAAACCCAAAACGCCAAGTGCTCGCCCTCGTCTTCGAATCACAGCTGCAAAAAGAGGCTGGAACTACTCACCGCTGATAACTGATACTGGGACCTGCATCACGAAATAGATGCAGAGCGTAGCATGAGCACCAACACAATAGGTACTCAGTAGGCATCATAGGCCGACTGAGCAAAAAGGGGTAAAAACAATAAGAAATGATAGAATCTAGACACAGAAAGGTCAAAGCAGATATGAAAAGAAAGCACACGAGCATACCAGATACAAACTAAGTACAACTAAACTAAACCTAACTGGACCCCCATAAGTCCAGAAGGTACCCTCGTGCGCAAGTTTAAATAAAACCTGAGCAGACCTCCATAAGCCCGACAGGTACACAGAAAAGCTAAGTCTACTGGGAAAGAATAAAATCGGGCTCCTAGCCCAAAGTAACTAAGATAATCCATCACACTCCATCCAGCCAGCAGTGCACTCCCAGCCCAGCTAGAAAGAGTGACCCCAGGGGGCACCCAACTAAACAGTCCACTCCCAGCCCAACAAGAAAGAGGGACCTGTGAGTGAGGTAGATATCGCGAGTCGTCCTACCATGCAGTCAGCTCCCATCCCAGCTAGAAAGAGATACCTGGGGAAACCCAGCCAGCAGCACCGGTTGATCTGGTATACGAGGAATTGGAGGGTCCGTTACTGGCTCTTGATCCTCCTCTCTCTCCTAGGCTGGTGCTGCGGCCCTCTCTCGACCTCAGGGTCAGCGTCTACCTTAAGCAGGGGCTCTGTCTGAAGGTGGGTGCATCATCCTCGACCGGGCCACCTCTCGAGCGAGCCATCCTGCGAAAGAGTAAAACAAGTGAGATTTCAAGAAACCAATAAGACACACTGCACGAAAGTGAAACAATAGAGGAAATCTTCCTAAGGACATCCTGTAGCCTCCCGAAGATAAGTTACGGACGTCTCAGCACCGTTCCGCAGGACTATACTAGACGTTAGTTCTGTACAAGTGAGACCGATGAACCTCGGGTTCTGATACCAACTTGTCACGACCTGATTTCTCGAATCATGATGGCACCTACTATACCCTAATAGGTAAGCCAACCCGAAACCCAGAACATCAAGGAATGAGTATAAGGGTAGAAACTAGCGGTAACAATAAACTAAACAAGGACAACAAGGCGGAAGCAAACCCAAAATAAATATATACATGATCCCTCCCAGAACATGAAAGTCACCAGTACAGAGCTATCTAATAAAGAGTACAAGTCCCAAAAGTGGACCACAATAAAGCGTGTCTCAAAGGCAACAAGACTAGCTAAAACAAAAGAAAGAGATAAGAAAAACCCAAAACGTCAAGTGCTCGCCCTCGTCTCCGAATCACAGCTGCAAAAAGAGGCTGGAACTACTCACCGCTGATAACTGGTACTGGGATCTGCATCACGAAATAGATGCAGAGCGTAGCATGAACACCAACACAACAGGTACTCAGTAGGCATCATAGGCCGACTGAGAGAAAAGGGGTAAAAACAATAAGAAATGATAGAATCTAGACACAGAAAGGTCAAAGCAGATATGAAAAGAATGCACACGAGCATACCAGATACAAACTAAGTACAACTAAACTAAACCTAACTGGACCCCCATAAGTCCAGAAGGTACCCTCGTGCGCAAGTTTAAATAAAACCTGAGCAGACCTCCATAAGCCCGACATGTACACAGAAAAGCTAAGTCTACTGAGAAAGAATAAAATCGGGCTCCCAGCCCAAAGTAACTAAGATAATCCATCACACTCCATCCAGCCAGCAGTGCACTCCCAGCCCAGCTAGAAAGAGTGACCCCAGGGGGCACCCAACTAAACAGTTCACTCCCAGCCTAGCTAGAAAGAGGGACCTGTGAGTGAGGTAGATATCGCGAGTCGTTCTACCATGCAGTCAGCTCCCATCCCAGCTAGAAAGAGAGACCCGGGGAAACCCAGCCAGCAGCACAATCCCAGCCCTGCTAGAAAGAGAGGCCCTGGGGCGATCGTTGATATCACCGAGTCTACCCAGCCAACGATACGCTCCCAGCCTAGCTAAAAAGAACGACCCCGGGGGTGATGGTATCTCCAATAGGTTGAAATCCAACAACAACCACCGTGGAACACTGTCCACTCTAAGAATCACAAAAAAGGCTCCAAGCCTATACTATCTCAATCCCGCGCCTCTAGTGATGCACCGTACCTTTGAGAATGCGTCAGAACCGCAGAATGAGAGAGAGAAGATACAGAAGTACAACAAGCAGCGATAACGCCTAATCTAAGGCTCAAACTATCAGACTCAAGTCTGCTACTCCAGTCTACAATGAGCTAAGTCATCCGAACGATGTCGGCAGACAGTCAAGGCTATCCAGCCCACACGGGTCATAAGTCTAAGGCAATGCTAGCCTAACCTAGACTAAGCACATTATGCTCACGGTTGAGGATGAACAAGGCATACAACACATAGCATACAATCGCACAATAACATTTAGCACATAAGCATGCAACTCGACTAAACCGGTTAACATGATACTACACCCAAAATATGGCCATTCGATCCTAACATGAGGTATCTAATCAAAGTAAAGTAGAAAACTGGTACCCACCCCCAATTCACTCCAATCGACATGTTTTTACACAATTAAGCTCTATCTAATAGAAAGGAAGCCAAAGCCTACCTTAAGGCCGACCGCGCGCACGTTAAATCACTATACCGAAGCTTTTCCTTTCTGAAAGACCTTTGAACGTTGTCACTCTTTCAAATATAGGATCACAACGTTAGTATGATCGTTTAGACACCAAAATCTCAAGAAACGCATATGGGTCAATTTTGGAGTCAAAATGGGAATCATGAGACCCGCACCGAGCTGTCCGAATTGACTCCATCAAGAGACCCTGAACAGCACGCTTAACTTGTGTTCCAAAATAGAACACAATTCGAGGCTCAAGACGCAGCAAAAACCAACAAGTAAGAAAACCACACTTAATCAACTTAATAGATACAACAACAATATAAACTCGGAATTAATGAGAATCAAAAAGTTCCCAGCACTCCTTGAACACTCTACAACGAAGCCACAATAATTACCAACACGTGGGACTTCAAATCACCCAAAAATGAGCTAAAATGAAAGAGATATGACCAAAACAAGAATGCCAAAAACAAAGGCCCGAAACATCAGTCAGGTTGATCGGGAAATTTACCTCGAACTACGCTCACCCGACAACTTTCGAGCACTGTACAGTGAAGCCACCAAAAATATGAATCTCCTGCACTTCGTATCGCCTAAATCGGTTCAGGGATGAGAGAGAGATGAGGGTTTTAGATTTGGAAAAGTTGGCTGATATATCTGCATTTATAGCAGATACTTCTGCAATTATTTTCCAAAACATAAAAACTTCGACGGGGTGCTCCGAACTCGTTCGGAACCCCGTGCACGCAAACGAGATATGCAACCATACCAAATTTGATATTTCGGACTCAATGGTGCAGTCAAAATTTTCATATGAGGTCATCTTGACTAAAAGTGGGTCCCACACCCAAATGCCATTTTAAGTCAAAAACAACAAAAGGGATCGGAAAATTATCAAAAACCTCGGGACACAAAAGAAGGGTCAATCTAGACCAAACTCGACATTCCAGAGCTACCGCACTGACGAAATTCTCATCCGAGCGCGTTTACTCAGAATGTTGATTAAAGTCAAACTTAGGCTTAAACTTAAAGTTAAAACGCCTAATCGCACCGACTCACGCTGAAAACCTCGGGAGTCATGGCGACCATGCTACTGGCCTAAAATGACCAGCCTTCTGGAGCTGATGAAATCATCAGAATTGGATTATGATGTCATCTTCTTGAACTTTTGATCGAAAATGATCGTTCAAGGTTCGTAAGCTCCAAAAACACTAAAACTCGCACAATAACCAAACGAACGACCAAGTGACCGAACTGTCAGTCCCAGCAAGTCATAAATGTCTTGGGGTCGCTACAAGAATGCTCTAAACGATACACAAAAGGCAAAACACAGAAATGACCAGAAGGGTCATTACAATATCCACTACTAAAAAGGATTTTCTTCCGCGAAAGTATGGGTCAAGAAGTACCTGAAGGCTCAAACAAGCCGGGAAATTGCTCTCGCATCTCCTGCTCGGTCTCCCAGGTAGCCTCCTCCACTGGATGATGCCTCTAATGGACCTTAACAACAGGAGTGGCTCTGGAGCGCAATCTCCTCCCATCTCTGGCTAGAATGGCAACTAGCTCCTCTACATATGTCAAACGATCATCCAACTCGACCGCATCATACTGGAGCAGATGGGACTCATCAGGAACATACCGCCGCAACATTGAGACATGGAAAACTGGGTAGATGGCTGAAAATGTTGGAGGTAGGGCCAACTCATAAGCAACCTCCTCAACTGTCCGGAGTATCTCAAAAGGCCCAATGTACCTGGGGCTAAGCTTGCCCCGCCTCCCAACCCTCATCACGCCCTTCATGGGCGACAAACGGAGGAATATCCGATCACCAACAGAGAATCTCAAAGGCTGACGCCTCCGATCCGCATAACTCTGGTGCCTAGTATGAGCCGTACTGAGTCTATCCTGAATCACTATCACCTGGTCCAAAGCCTCCTGAATCAAATTCGTACCCCACAACCTAGGCTTTGTAGACTCAACCCAACCCACCGGAGAGTGAGAATGACTACTATACAATGCCTCGAACGGGGCCATCTGAATGCTAGAATGGTAGCTGTTGTTATACGCAAACTCCGCCAAAGGCAAGAACTGGTCCCAATGACCACCAAACTCCAAAACATAAGCCCGCAGCATGTCCTCAAGGACCTGAATAGTACGCTCTGACTGACCATCATTCTGCGGGTGGAAAGCTGTGCTAAGGTCAACCCGAGTGCCCAACTCATCCTGAAAGGTCCTTCAAAAGCTGGACGTGAAATGAGAACCCTGATATGATATAATAGAAACTGGAACCCCATGAAGTTGAACCACCTCCCGAATGTAGATACGAGCCAACCTCTCGGCGCTAAATGAAGACTGAACAAGAAGGAAATGTGCTGACTTGGTCAATCGATCAACGATGACCCAAATGCTATCAACACCTCTAAAAGTCCGCGGTAGGCCAACCACAAAATACATAGTAATGCGATCCCACTTCCACTTCGGAATGGGTAATCTCTGAAACTCACCACCAGGCCTCAAATGCTCGGCCTTTACCTGCTGGCAGCACAAGCAACGAGAAACAAAGTCAGTAATATCTCTCTTCATGCCACTCCATCAGTAATACTGCCTCAAATCACGATACATCTTCGCTGTGCCCGGATGGATAGAGTATCTAGACTCATGGGCCTCAGAAATTTTCAACTGTATCAAATCTCCAACTCTCGGAACACAGATGCGGCCGACGAATCTCAACACTTCATCAGGATCTAAGGTAGCCTGACCACCATCACTCGCTAACACTCGATCTCTAAGGGCCACCAAGGCCTCATCCTCAAACTAAAACCACGAATCCTATCAAGCAAAGAAGACTGAACTCTCACATAGGCCAAGACGCGTCTGGAATATGAGATATCCAACCGAACTATGCTATTGGCTAAGAACTGAATGTCCAAAGCCAAGGGTCGCTCCTCAACAGATAAGAAGGCTAGACTACCCATAATCACCGCCTTCCGGATCAAAGCGTCCGCTACCACATTCGCCTTGCCCGGATGATAGAGAATAGAGAGGTCGTAGTCCTTCAGGAGCTCAATCCAACGACGCTGCCTCGAATTAAGGTCCCTCTGGCTCATGATGTACTGAAGACTCCTATGATCGGTGTAGATCTCACATCGAACTCCATACAAGTAGTGCCTCCAAATCTTAAGTGCGAAAACTACTGCCGCCAACTCCAAGTCATGAGTGGGGTAGTTGCGCTCATGGACCTTTAGCTGCCTCAACGCATAAGCAATAACCCGGCCCTGCTGTATCAATACAAAACACAAACCAACGCCGGATGCATCACAATAAACCATGAAGCCCTCACCCTAAACTGGAAGAGTCAATATAGGAGCGGTGGTCAATAACTCCTTGAGCTTCAAAAAGCTCGCCTCACTTTCCTCTGACCAGACAAATGGAACATCAACATGAGTCAACCGGGTCAGAGGTGCTTCCAAGGTAGAGAAACCCTCCACAACTCGTCTATAGTTGCCTGCAAGTCCGACGAAGCTCCGAATATTAGTAACTGAGGTGGGCCTAGCCCAATCACGAATAGCCTCAATCTTCGCCGGATCTACCATAATGCCTTCCTTGGATACAACTTACCCCAAGAACGCTACAGAGTCTAACCAAAACTGACACTTTGAGAACTTCGCATAAAGCCGCTGATCTCTCAAAGTCTGGAGAAAAACTCTCAAATGCTGCTCATGATCACCTCTACTCCGCGAGTATATAAAAATGTCATCAATGAAGACTATGACGAAGGAATCAAGATAAGGCCTGAACACGCGCGTCATCAAGGCAGCAGGGACATTAGTCTACCCAAATGACATCACCAAGAACTCATAATGGCCATAACGGGTCCTAAATGCAGTCTTAGGGATGTCCGCTGCCCTAATCCTCAACTGGTGGTAACCGGACCTCAAATCAATCTTAGAGAACACTGACGCTACCTGTAGCTGATCAAATAGGTCATCAATCCTAGGCAGAAGATATCAATTTTTCTCTGTCACCTTATTCAACTGCCTATAGTAAATGCACATGCGCATCGTACCGTCCTTCTTATTAACCAAAAGAACGGGAGCTCCCCAAGGTGATACACTAGGTATGATAAATCCCTTACCTAAGAGATCCTGAAGTTGAATGTTGAGCTCCTTGAGCTCTGCAGGAGCCATACGATATGGCGAAATAGAAATAGGCCGAGTACCCGGCTCAAACTCAATCGGAAAATCAATATCACGCTATGGGGGTAGGCGTGGTAGGTAGGTAGGAAACACATCTAAGAAGTCACGAACAACAGGAACTGACTCAACCGGAGGAACCTCCTTACTCACATCCCGCTCAAATGCCAAATATGATAAGCATCCGCTAGCCACTAGCCTCCTATAACGAATAAAAGAGATAACCCTAACTGGTGTGCTACCCCGAGATCCCTGCCACACCACCGGAGGAATACCAGGAATGGCTAAGGTTACAGTCTTAGAGAATCAATCTAAAACAACGCGATAAGGGGATAACCAGTCCATGCCCAGAATCACATCTAAATCAACCATTTCAAGTAATATAAGGTCAGCCTGGGTGTCACACCCCTGGATAGTAACTAAGCAAGATCGAAATACCTGATCCACTACTAAAGACTCAACCACGGGGGTCGACACACGGAACGGCGCTACCAGAGGCTCAGAAATCACACTCAAGCGAGAGGCATAGTAAATAGAAACATACGAAAAATTAGAGCCCGAATCAAATAAAGCCAAGGAGGGCTGCTGGCATAAAAGAATCGTACCTATGATCATATCGTCTGATGCTTCAGCCTCCGCCCTCACTGGAGCTGCATAGAAATGGCTATGTCTGCCTCTTCCCTGACCATCAAACCTACCACCTGACCTGCCTCCTCGGTGACCACCCCGTATACCCTGATGACTACCTCTACGATCCTGACCCTGACCACGGTTTCTAGCTGGAGGTGCTTGTAAAGCTGGGGGAGCAACCTGAGGAACAGAAGTAATCCGACTATACTGAGGGCAGTCCCTGGCCCAATGACCCATCTCACCACACTCATAGCAACCCTGTCGAGGGCGACTCCTAAAAGAACGACCACCATGGCCCGAATAACCCGACTGAAACACCTAACGGCCCTGGCTCGAACTAGCCTCGCTCCGACCACCACCTGATGCCTGAAGAGAGGCCTGTGTAGGTCTGCTAGACTGACCCTGTCAAAACCGTTGTCCGGTCGTGTCATGATAATCCCTAGACCTGGGCGGGAGTCACTGTAGCTACCCTCATACCTAGCCCTCTTCTCGCTTCCTCCTTGGGCCTCGCGACGGAGATGCTCCATAGTACTGGCATGGTCAACTACGTCGGAAAAAGATCGACCCGCAGAAACTAAGGACTGGGTCTCAAGCCAAAGCTGCAATCTCAACCCACGAGCAAAGCACCTAACTCTCTCCTCATCTGTAGGTAATATCATCTCGGAATGATGGGAGAGCTCGTGGAACCTAGTCTCGTACTCTGCCACCGACATGGAGCCCTGCTCCAACCTGCAGAACTGATCCCTGAGGCGGTCTATGACGCTACGAGGGATAAACTTGGCCAAGAAGGCCTAAAAACACTCATCCCAAGATACCGGTGGAGATCCAACTGGCCTGGTCTGCATGAACGGTGCGCCACCAATGCCTGGCTGGCCCATCTAGCTGGTAAGCAATGAAGTCGGCCCCTCTAGACTCCACTAGATCCAAAGTGCGAAGCCTCTCACGGCAAGTAGTAAGAAACTCGTGGGCATCCTCACCCACAGCCCTAGTAAACCTCGGTGGTGTCAACCTGAGAAACACACCAAGCATCTTCTGGTCCTCAAGCGGCATAGGTCTGTCCGCTACCAAGGGCTGTACTCCCTTAGGTGGTACCTGGACCTGAGGTTCCCTCACTGTAGGCAGATCCTGCAGTACTAGTGCTGGTGTAGCTGGAGCGGGTAGCTGCTGCATACCCCCAAAAACACCCAAGAGCTAAGCAATAGCGGCCTGGAAATCTGAAGTCAGAACTGGCCCGGGTGGCGGCTGGGCTGGCCCCGGCCCCACCGGTTGATCTGGTATACGAGGTACTGGAGGGTACGCTACTGGCTCTGGTTCCTTCTCTCTCTCCTAGGCTGGTGCTGCGGCCTTCTCTCTACCTCGGGGTCGGCGTCTACCCTAAGTTGGGGCTCTGTCTGCAGGCCCGGGTGCATCACCCCCGACCGCGCCACCTCGCGAGCAAGCCATCCTGTGAAAGAGTAAAACAAGTGAGATTTCAAGAAACCAATAAGACACACGCTGCACGAAAGTGAAACAATAGAGGAAATCTTCCAAAGGACATCCTGTAGCTTCCCGAAGATAAGGTACGGACGTCTCCGCACTGATCCGCAGGACTCTACTAGACGTTAACTCTGTACAAGTGAGACCGATGAACCTGGGCTCTGATACCAACTTGTCATGTCCCGATTTCTCGAATCATGATGACACCTACTATACCCTACTAGTAGGTAAGCCAACCCAAAACCCAGAACATCAAGCAATGAGTGTAAGCGTAGAAACTAGCGGAAATAATAATCTAAACAAGGACAACAAGGTGGAAGCAAACCCAAAATAAATATATACATGATCCCTCCCGGAACCTGAAAGTCACTAGTACAGAGCTATCTAATAAAGAGTACAAGTCCCAAAAGTGGACCACAACAGAGCGTGTCTCAAAGGCAACAAGACTAGCTTAAACAAAAGAAGGAGACAAGACAAACCCAAAACGCCAAGTGCTCGCCTTTGTCTCCGAATCACAGCTGCAAAAAGAGGCTGGAACTACTCACCGCTGATAACTGGTACTGGGACCTACATCACGAAATAGATGCAGAGCGTAGCATAAGAACTAACACAACAGGTACTCAGTAGGCATCATAGGCCGACTGAGCAAAAAGGGATAAAAACAATAAGAAAGGATAGAATCTAGACACAGAAAGGTCAAAGCGGATATGAAAAGAAAGCACACGAGCATACCAGAAACAAATTAAGTACAACTAAACTAAACCTAACTGAACCCCCATAAGTCAAGAAGGTACACTCGTGCGCAGGTTTAAATAAAACCTGAACGGACCCCTATAAGCCCGACAGGTACATAGAAAAGCTAAGTCTACTGAGAAAGAAGAAAACCGGGCTCCCAACGCAAAGTAACTAAGATAATCCATCAGACTCCACCCAGCCAGTAGTGCACTCCCAGCCCATCTACAAAAAGTGACCCCAGGGGGCACCCAACCAAATAGTCCACCCAGCCCAGCTAGAAAGAGGGACCCGTGAGTGAGGTAGATATCGCGAGTCGTCCTACCATGCAGTCAGCTCCCAGCCCAGCTAGAAAGAGCGACCCGGGGACACCCAGCCAGCAGCACACTCCCAGGCCAGCTAGAAAGAGAGGCCCTGGGGCGATCGTTGATATCACCGAGTCTACCCAGCCAACGATACGCTCCCAGTCTAGCTAAAAAGAACGACCCCGGGGGTGATGGTATCTCCAATAGGTTGAAATCCAACAACAACCACCGTGGAACACTGTCCACTCTAAGAATCACAAAAAAGGCTCCAAGCCTATACTATCTCAATCCCGCGCCTCTAGTGATGCACCGTACCTTTGAGAATGCGTCCGAACCGCAGAATGAGAGAGAGAAGATACAGAAGTACAACAAGCAGCGATAACGCCTAATCTAAGGCTCAAACTATCAGACTCAAGTCTGCTACTCCTGTCTACAAGGAGCTAAGTCGTCCGAACGACGTCGGCAGAAAGTCAAGGCTATCCAGCCCACACGGGTCATAAATCTAAGGCAATGCTAGCCTAACCTAGACTAAGCACATTATGCTCACGGTTGAGGATGAACAAGGCATACAACACATAGCATACAAGCGCACAATAACATTTAGCACATAAGCATGCAACTCTACTAAACCGGTTAACATGATACTACACCCGAAATATGGCCAATCGATCCTAACATGAGGTATCTAATCCAAGTAAAGTAGGAAACTGGTACCCACCCTCAATTCACTCCAATCGACATGCTTTTACGCAATTAAGCTCCATCTAATAGAAAGGAAGCCGTAGCGTACCTTAAGGCCGACCGCGGGCGCTCTAAATCACTTTACCGGAGCTTTTCCTTTCCGAATGACCTTTGAACGCTATCACTCTATCAAATATAGGATCACAACGTTAGTACAATTGTTTAGACACCAAAATCACAAGAAACGGAGATGGGTCAATTTTGGAGTCAAAATGGGAATCGTAGGACCCGCACCGAACTGTCCGAAATTGACTCCGTCAAGAGACCCTGAACAGAACTCTTAACTTGTGTTCCAAAATGTAACACAATTCGAGGCTCAAGACGCAGCAAATACCAACAAGCAAGAAAACCACATTTAATCAACTTAATAGAGACATCAACAGTCTAAACTCGGAATTAACGAAAATCAAAATGTTCCCAGCACTCCTTGAATACTCTACGATGAAGCCACAACAATTCCCAACACGTGGAATTTCGAATTACCCAAAACCGAGCTAAAATGAAAGAGATATGACCAAAACAAGAATGCCAAAAACAAAGGCTCGAAAAAGGGTACAACAGTCAGGTTGATCGCGAAATTTACCTCGAACTAAGCGAACTTGACAACTTCCGAGCACTCTACAACGAAGCCACCGAAAATACGGATCTCTCGCACTTCGAATCGCCTAAATCGGTTGAGAGATGAGAGAGAGATGAGGGTTTTAGGTTTGGAAAAGTTGGCTGATATATCTGCATTTATAGCAGATATTTCTGTAATTTTTGTCCAAAACATAAAAACTCCGACAGGGTACTCCGAACTCGTTCGGAACCCCGTGCACGCAAATGAGATATGCAACCATACCAAATTCGATATTCCGGACTCAATGGCGCAGTCAAAATTTCTATACGAGGTCATCTTGACAAAAAGTGGGTCCCACACCCAAATGCCATTTTAAGTCAAAAACCACAAAAGGGATCGGAAAAATATCAAAAACCTCGGGACACAAAAGAAGGGTCAATCTAGATCAAACTCGACATTCCAGAGATAACCCCACTGACGAAATTCTCATCTGAGCGCGTTTACTCAGAATGTTGATTAAAGTCAAACTTAGGCTTAAACTTAAAGTTAAAACGCCTAATCGCACCGACTCACACTGAAAACCTCGCAAGTCATGCCGACCATGCTACTGACCTAAAATGACCCTTACGAAGCTGATGGAATCATCAGAATTGGATTCTGATTTCATCTTCTTGAACTTTTGATCGAAAATGATCGTTCAAGGTTCATAAGCTCCAAAAACACTAAAACTAGCACAATAACCAAACGAACGACCAGGTGACCGAACTGTTAGTCCCAGCAAGTTATAAATGACTTGGGGTCACTACAAAAATGCTCTAAACGACACACAAAAAGCAAAACACAGAAATGACCAGGAGGGTCATTACACTCTCGCATGAAATGCCCATACTGGCCATACTTGAACAACCAGTGAATCCCTCACGACAAGTACCTGAGTGGTTCCTACCACACTTAGCGCAGGTAGGAGGCTTGCTACCCTCTTGCGCCACACTACCTTGAGAATAGGCATGCTTGGCTCTGAAATTCTGACTATTGTACTTACTTTTGTTCTTAGGTGCAGGTGCACTAGCATATGATGGAGAAATTCCCTTCTGTTTCTATTGGAAGGATGACTGGTTGGCATTACTCTTCTGCTGCCCGGACTCATTCCCTATCTTTGCTTTCTTATTATTTAACTCCTCTCTATCGCTCAACTTCTTTTCCTCAACCTGCTGCACATAGACCATCAACCTTGAGATATCCATGTCACCTATCAACATTGTAGCCCTTCCCTCTTTTCTTGATAGATGGGACAACCCAGTAACAAATAGAATTATTCTACTCCTCATATCTGCAACCATCTCCGGAGCATAACGGGATAGTTGGGTGAACTTTAACCCCTACTCATGAACGCTTAAAGAATCTTGTTTATGCATGACGAACTTTCGTACCTTAGCCTCTTTCAGTTCTCGGGGAAAGAATCGCCCCAAGAAGGCCTCCTCAAAACAAGCCCAACTCGCAGGTGGTGCATCCTTAGCTCGGTTCTTCATCCATTGATCGAACCAAATCCTAGCGACACCCTTCATTTGGTATGCAACTAGTTCCACCCTCTCAATATCAGCAACGTGCATGACATCAAATACCTTTTGCAGCTCCTCAATAAAGTTCTCTGGATCCTCAGTAGTGCTTGAACCAGTGAAACCTGGAGGGTTCATCCTCAAGAACTCACGAATCCTTGAAGTGTCAGTTTCTTTTTGTCGAGCTCCTCTTTGTTGCCCAACCTGATTAGTCACAATTGACTTAGCATCCTAATTGCTTCCCTAAACTCATCATTAATAACTTTTCCTTGAGGTTGCACTTCAGGTGCATTGGGTACCCCTTGCTCCTCAACATTACGCCTAGCAGGATGACCTCTAACAACTCTTTGTGGAGGCATGATTATCTGAAAACATGCGCAAGCACGAGTTAAAAGGAAACTTTTTATAGATCAAACTCTAACACACGAAATGAGTGTGAAAGAAGTGAGAAATTTTCCTAAGTGTTGTAGCCTCTTAATTATAGATGTGGCCCACTTCACACCGATAATTAGGAATCTACAAACACGGTTTCATAGACTCCCTAGGACTCTTGAACTCTGTGCTCTGATACCAAGTTTTTCACACCCCGAGCCTACACCCCGAATGTGCCTGGCACTTGAGAACCATTGCTGGCCCCAAGAGAACCCTTGGCCTGGCTTACTTACTCAGCGGAAGACTTAAACACAAGAAATAGTCTCAAAGGATAACTCATGCAAATATTTTTAAGGAATATTAAACTTAGCGAAAATGGCAACTCAAGTCTCAACCATTAAAACAGGAAATAGAAAATTCAAGAACTAACATCTGACTATCTATGAAGCCTCTAAAACAACTGAGATGGATGTCGGGACAAGATCCCCGATCATCCTAACAATTGAAATACGAAAAAGGAAATGATAACAAATGAGCCCTCCGAAAAGTAATGAGGCTTACCAACTGACTCTGAATGCTCAACTGAATCAACGAGGCACTGGATGATGATCCTGGTTACCTGTGTGTGCATCATAATAAGATGCAGACCAAATGGCATCAGTACATTAAATGTACGAGTATGCGAGGAGAATTCTAAAACAAGACATAAGCTTGAAAAGAACTGAAGAACTTACTTGGCTCAACTCAACTCAACATAACTGAACTCATTTCAATATAAAGCAGTTTAAAACAAGTGCAATATAAGGAAAAGCTTTTTAAAACATGTATGTCCACTTTGTGTATTTGAAAATACAATAATACTCTCTGTGTATGCAAAGATACACTATAACTCTGAAATGTATGTAAAATACAAATAAACTGTGTATATAAAAATACAATTACTTCTGTGGGAGTTTCTCTAACCGACAACCATCACTTAAGAGCTATCGTGATGATACAATATTTTGCCTAACGCTGCCAGGGCCGTCCTATACCTTGCCATGAGTATAGAACCTGAACTACTAAGTGGGTCCACTAGTCTATGCTAAAAATCACTAAGGAATCATCTAAAAAGTATGATCTTTTTCTAACCATGGTGGCTACATGATTTATGGGGGCTGTGAGTTGTTTGAACTCTCCCTCATATCGATGCTTAATACTACTCCCAAAATATGATACTAGCTCTTATGTTTAAAAACAAACTTCTTTTTGTGATTTGAGATAATTGCTCAAAAACTTAGCTCAAAGGCTATCTTGGAAATCAAAATTTCCTCTCTTGCTTAATTGTGAAAGCATTTACTCTTTAACTGAAAACTAGCTCAAAGACTCTTTGGAAATCTCAGTTTCCTTTCTTGTTTAAATGTGAAAAGATTTACTCTTTACTGAAAACTAGCTCAAAGGTTCATTTTTGAAATCAAGGTTTCCTTTCTTCTTTAAATGTGAACATTTTAAACTCTTTGGGAATACATAGTCCCCATATACTCTTTTGAAGAATTGAACTTCAACTTTACTCTTTACTCAACTCAAAACTCAAGTTTTAAAACAAAGTTAAATCATTTGTAAAATACTTTTGGAAGACTCTATGAACTTCTCTTAACTTGGCTCTTAAGTTCTTTTGACTGGGCTCTTAACTGATCCTTGAATTGAATTATGGATTCAAGGATTAAGATCTCATGATGTTTAGGATTGTTTTTAGATAGTTAAACACGAGAAAGGATAAAGAAATCACTGTCTGAAAGCAAGTCTGGGATGCAGAGATGCATTTAATTATTTGGTCGCAAAATAAATTTTGAGGCAAAACGGTCCATGACCTCTCCGCTCCGCGAGGAAGATTTTTCCAATCCTTAGGAACAGGTCTGCATTGCGGACCTGGTACCCATATTTGCCCGACTTGTTCCTTCTTTATTTTCTAACTCCAATTCACCTAAATTCGATTCTTTTTATTAATTCCTCTTTAAATTCAGATACCCAACATATGTACACAAGAATCTAATCAAATACAACTCTAAAATCGACCTTAACCTCTCAAGAACTCCTCAACGTCATCCCAAATTCAAGAACGAAAGTAGATTCAAGAACTCACATCGAGAACATTCAAACTTTCAACTTTTAGGACGAATTCATGCTGAATTAAACATGTTTGGCGCGTGGGTGAACGAACCCAACGCTGTGTGAACTCACATACCTCGTAGGGATCACCCGTTGACGAAATCCACAAGCGATTCTTGGAGAACTTGACAATTCTTGCTCTTTCTCCTTCTTTCTCTTCTTCTTTTCTCTTTTCTAAAATCCTAACTCAATATCGTAAAAGCGTAAACTGAATCCTATCATCTTAGACCCCAATTAATTACCAAAAACGAAATTAAGTCATGGGGTATGGAAAAGACCATAATGCCCTTCTAAAATCCGGATTGGACATTTCCTTATTCGAACAACCCAAATTCCAATGGGAAGTTCTCACTCATATGAACTCGGAATCTCACAAACTCAGCGGCGTTAGAAATATCATTCCAAGATCTTTCTTACGATATCTGGAAACACACCTAACTCATCCTGAGCTAGAAGTTATGGTCGTTTGAAATTGACCAAAAACTCAATTGTAACACCCTTAACAATTTCCAGATTTTCTTTATACTTTCCAAAAATGATTATTTCCTCTTTTAAATTCCTTTTTAGTTCTTTCTAGTTACAGGGTGTTACAATAACCTACCCAACTTGTCCAAAGTGTGGTAAGAACCATTTGGGTGAGTGTCTTGCAGGAAAGGAAGGATGCCTTGGGTGTGGTCAGTCTGGTCACCGATTGAGAGATTGCCCTTCTGCTAAACAGGGTCAAGGAGGCAATAATGGTAGGGTTTAGTCTACAACTTCAGCAGCACTAGCAGGTCGCCCGACTCAGCAGGGTAAGTCATCTGGTACAGGTGGTAGACAACACTAAAACAGGTTGTATGCTCTTCAGGTTCGCTAGGATCAGGAAGATTCTCCTGATGAAGTCACTAGTATGTTACGAGTTTTTAACTTATATGTTTATGCTTTGTTAGATCCAGGGGCTACTCTTTCCTTTGTAACTCCATAATAGCAGTAAACTTCAGTGTCAGTCCAGAAACTCTCTTGAAACCCTTCTCAGTCTCTACTCCAGTCGGTGACCCAGTTATTGCTAGACGGGTATACATAAACTGCCCTGTCACAGTCTCCCAGAATGTCACCTCAACAGATCTTGTAGAGTTAGAAATGGTAGATTTTGATATCATTCTAGGCATGGATTGGTTACATTCCTGTTATGCCTCTGTCGATTGTAGAACTAGGATAGTTCGTTTTTTGTTTCCAGAAGAACCAATCCTAGAATGGAAGGGTAGTACCTTAGCGCCTATGGGTCGATTCATTTCTTACCTTAAGGACAGAAAAATGATATCTAAGGGTTATCTCTATCATCTAGTTCGAGTTAAGGATTCAAGTTTCAAAACACCAACTCTTGAGTCAGTTCCAATAGTTAATGAGTTCCCAGAAGTGTTTCCAGAAGATTTTCCCAGAGTTCCTCCTGAAAGGGAAATCGAATTTGGAATTGATCTCCGTCCAGATACCCAGCCTATTTCTATTCCTCCTTACATAATGGCTCCAGCTGAGCTTAAGGAATTGAAAGAGCGGTTGAAAGACCTTCCAGATAAGGGCTTCATCAGACCTAGTATTTCCCCATGGGCTGCACAGTGTTGTTTGTGAAAAAGAAAGATGGTTCTCTCAGGATGTGCATTGACTATCATCAGTTGAACAAAGTCACAATCAAGGGTTCTAGTCATTTCTCTAAGATAGACCTTAGATACGGTTATCATCAGCTTAGAGTCAGAGATAGTGACATTCCGAAAACAACCTTCAGAACTTGGTATGGTCATTATGATTTGTAGTTATATCATTTGGACTAACCAATGCTCCTGAAGCTTTCATGGATTTGATGAACAGAGTGTTCAAGAAATATTTGGACTTGTTCGTTATCATTTTTATTGATGATATCCTCATTTTACTCTAGTAATGAGGAAGAATATGAGAATCATTTGAGGGTTGTCCTGCAAACTCTCCAAGATAGCCAGTTATTCGTTAAGTTCTGTAAATGTGAATTTTGGGTTCAATCTGTTGCTTTTCTTGGTTATATTGTATCTAGCAAAGGGATCCGAGTGGATTCTCAGAAAATAAAAGCAGTGAAACAATGGCCCAGACCTACCTCTCCTACAATTATTAGAAGCTTCTTGGGTTTATCAGGTTATTACAGAAGGTTCGTGGAAGGATTTTCATCCATAGCCTCTCCACTGACTAAGTTGATTCAGAAAAAGGTTAAGTTTCAGTGGTATGATGATTGTGAGAAAAGCTTCACAAAACTGAAAACTAAGTTGACTGCAACTCCTATTTTGACTCTACCAAAGGGTTCAGATGATTACATGATCTATTGTGATGCATCCAAAGTCAGCTTCGGTTATGTATTGATGCAATGAGGTAAGGTTATAACTTATGCTTCTAGACATCTTAAGGTGCATGAGAAGAACTACCCAACTCATGGCCTCGAGCTTGCAGCAGTGGTATTTGCCCTTAAGGTTTGGAGATATTACTTATATGGTGTTCACGTAGATGTGTTCACAGACCATTTAGGCCTTCAGTATGTGTTCATTCATAAAGAGTTGAATCTTCACTAGAGGAGATGGCTTGAGTTCCTCAAGGATTATGATATGAGTGTGCATTACCATCCTGTTAAGGCCAATGTAGTAGCAGATGCTCTTAGCAGACTATCTATGGGTAGTGTAGCATATGTTGAGGAAGAAAGGAAAGACTTAGCAAAAGATGTTCACATGCTTGCTCTCTTGGGAGTTTGCCTTATGAGTAGATCAGATGGTAGTGTAACAGTTCAGAATGGGTTAGAATCTTCATTGGTAGCGGAGGTTAAGGAAAAACAAGACAATGATCCTATATTGCTTCAACTAAAGGGTGTAGTCCATCACTAGAGGGTTGAGGTTTTCTCCCAAGGAGGAGATGGTGTGCTTCGCTATCAGGGTCGACTATATGTTCCTTAGGTGGGTGAGTTGAGACATCAGATTCTTACGGAAGCCCATAACTCCAAGTATTCTATTCGTCCAAGCACCACTAAGATGTACCGTGATCTGCGGGAGGTCCTTTGGTGGAATGGTATGAAAAAGGATATAGCGGATTTTGTGGCTAAGTGCCCCAATTATCAACAAGTGAAAGTAGAACATCAGGAACCAGTGGGTATGACTCAGGAGATCAACATTTCTACTTGGAAGTAGGAAGTGATCAACTTGAACTTCATTACAGGTTTACCTCATACTCGCAGACAACATGACTCCATTTGGGTGATAGTTGACAGAGTTACTAAGTCTGCGCGCTTTTTGGCGATTAAGACTACAAACTCGGCGGAGGAGTACTCCAAGCTTTACATTAATGAGATAGTCAGGTTGGATGGAGTTCCTTGGTCTATAATCTCAGATAGAGGTTGTCACGACCCAGGGGTACACTCTAGAAGTAACACATTGTACTTGACCCCCAAGGGGTCTCATACAAGCCCTTAGCGTATCATAACATAAGATAATAGAAAAGTACGGAAATTTCAAAAAAACTTTATCCATACAATCGAAGTCTTTTATAAAGCAAGTGAAAGTCTTTACTACACTTTGTCTCAAACCATCTAAACTCAACTATGAATTAAAAACCTTTGGGATGCAGCCCATACAATAGTCTCATGACATGAAAGTAAAAGACATAAAGGAAATAGTGGCTTTGTCCTCAAAGATATGAGGACTCACCCAAATCTTCAACTCCTTGCTCCTTAGAAACCCTTCCTCAAAAATGAAACTCAATCTCCGAACCCTACATTTGATTAGAATGTAGGCAAAGTATGTGTTAGTACAAAAATACTAAATATGATAGCTAGCACAACATCACAAGAGCATAATATCATAAGGGTTAGTCAACATAAGACATAATCCAATACTTCATGAAACATCAACTATAAGAATAAGAGACAATATCATAATCATAAGTAAAGTCTCCAATATAAGCATCATATAAGCATTATTTCACCCTTAGTATTTTATCTCATAAGAGAACCATTTCAAGTAACCTCAATGCATTCTTGTGCAAGGCATGGACAAGACTCCATAATCCCATCCAAGTTAAGTATCCCTCCTTGGTCATCCTAAACATAGTCCATATCACTAGTCAAGCTTTAGACTCTCATATGTAGCTTCAAGTCATACTTGTGCAATGTATGAGTAAGACCCAATAATCCTACTCACACTAAGTACCACCTTAGGCATCATACTAATCACCTTAGGATCTCATTATTTAGCTTAACTCTCATAACCAAAGGAATCTCTCACCTTTAGCCAATACTCACAAAGAAGGCAACTCTAACACAATCCTATCCAAACATACATCATATAGAGAAAACTTTCTTGAATAACCTTAAGTTGTACTTGTGCAATGCATGAATGACATCCCATAATACCATTCATACAAAGTACCACATTTAGGTCCTCATACTCACAATCCTTAGTTGGAAACTAGTCCCTCTCTTTAAACCATAGAACCTATGAGGTACTTCCTTAAGCACATCTTAGTTCATTATTAGGTTGAACCCTATGAGACACTTCTTTAAGCATGTCTAATTTCATTATTAAGAGGGACCCTATGAGATACTTTCTTAAGCATGTCTATGTCCATTAATGCTTTTGAACACTTGGAGATACTTCTTTAAGTATGTCATAGTTCATTGGATATGGAGATTGCTACTCGAAACCTTAACTTAACTATGTGAAGTATTCCATCTGATGAGACCTAACTTTGGGAAAACCCACACTCTACTACATAAGAGTTCCCCTTTTACCTTGGATAGTCCTCACATCAACTAGGTGTGGTTCTCCTTTCAATTTGGAGCCCAGAACCCTATCTTGTGTGACACTCCATCTCATTGTCAATATCCACTTGGGGCCAAGCATACACCCCAAGATTTCACTATTAAGCCTTGCTTAACATTCATGTCTCATGGAAGGATATCCTTGACAATCAATCTATGTTCAAGTGATCTTATCACTTTATACATTCAAGCCTTTATAAGGTAGGTTAGGTGAGTATAGGTCTTTCACCACAATTCTACCTATTAGACTTCTATTCATCACATTAGCTTTAATCTCAAAGCCCTAGTGATTCAACATTCATGACAACAAGCCTTACTCTCAAAGCTTTATTTCATTCTATACTCATTCATATCTAGATCACAAGACATTCAAGTCACAATCTTCATCTTTAAGCAATTCTAGTCATAATTCATCATAAAGACTCAATATCCTTCATTACTAGTCAAGATACATCATATAATATTTCTAGTTCAATTCATGTTTACATGTTTCTATTCTTAGATAAACTACTCATAACATCAATTCTAGAAGATCACCTATGAATCCTCAATTTCACCTTTCATGCCACTTGATTCAATTTTATCAATTAGACTAGGGTTAACCATGGAAAATATGTAATATCATCATAATATCATGAATAAATACTAAAACAATCATAAACAAATACTATCCACTCAATTGGAATCATACCCATCACTACCCACAACATAGGAAGAAACCCTAGCTAGAATTGGGTTTTATATTCACAATTGGGGGAAATATAGGGGAGGCTCTATGGATGGAAGAATCCATAGATGAATAAGCTAACATACCTTGATTCAAATCCCTCACAAAAGCTTGCAACAATGGAGTCTTGTTCTTGACCTAAGCTTCAGGCTCTATTTTCATCTTCAAGTCTTGAGTTTTCTAGAGAGAGAAATATTTGAGTGGAGACTATTTTGGGGTTTTGGTTTTGGTCTTATGAAATAGTTACTTAATTGGGTGGTTAAAGGGTTAAAATATCTTATACAGGTGTTTTAAATCTAGGTAAAATGACCCCACTCAATAACCACCTTATTTGGAATTTCCCAGAAATAGCCCCACTTGGCAGCCTACTGTCCAAGCTTCACGAGAGGCACCACGGGTCGTGGTCCTTGGACCAGTATCTAGGCCACTTGGCTTGGCCTCCACAAATCAATGGCATGACCACAAGTCTTCCCACGAACCGTGGTCAAGACCACTGGCCGTGAAGTGGCTCGTGGTCCATGGTCCAGTGGCTTGGCCTCAAGGACTTGCCTCCACAAGTATAAGGGCCCTTAACAAGGCCTCCCACGAACTGTGGTCAATACCACCGGTCGTGGTGATGGCCGTGAACTTAGGTTAGTGCTTGCCAATGGTGGGGCAGCCTTGGCCTTTGGCTTGGGCTTTGCCCCTTTGCCTTGGTACTTGCCCTTTGGCCTTGACCCTTGTTGCCCTCAACTAAACCCTAGATGGTCTACTAAGCTACGGGGTGTAATGTATACCTTGACATTTAATCCCTAAGACTATCATTCTAAGTACGAGTAGTCTTATCTACGACTCTAACCCTCATATCAAACTCTAGAACCATAACGTAAGGCTCTAGTTTAGTCTACTAGTTTTCGGGGTATTACAATATCTCCCCCTTTGGATCATTCATCCTCGAATGATGATTCTCAACACTTCATAAAGGAGACGACTCTAGACTAGCAGCCCATCATGCATGCGACTCATCTAAATGCACATGAACAAAGGAGGGAAAACTTAAATTCCAAAGTAAACATGCTCAATGCAACACATGGGAGTAGGAACTACATCTAACTACCCAAGAATGCATAAAATTCTATATCTATTCATATTTAAGGAGGAACTACCATCTCCTAGCTTAAACATGCTCAATATACGCTCATGGAGCCTAAATACAATTTACTCTCAAAAAACATTTTATTCAAGGAGGAATCTTTCAACTCCGACTAAGGCATGCTCATATATTTATCTCATGTAGTAATATAAGCAACTCTACTTGAATCACTACAATATGAGGCAAAGCAAAACACATAAGTCATTTCTATCAAGACCTAAACTTTTTCATGAACATGCATATAAGGAAATCATGGCAACACATAACCACACAATAACCTTACTAACTAGGCCCACTATCTCCCCCTTGGGAGTAAGCCTATACAAACTCTTCTAAACATCATTCATACCAAGGACAACTTCAAAGTCTAATATATCAAGTCATAAAAGACCAAACAATACCGGAACGCAATAAAGCATGAAACACATACTGGTAGCCACACTAGGATGTCACTCTTTATCATTCTTAGCTTGGAGGTTATAGAACCTATTCTTCTTTTGAGGCTGCACATCTATACCACTAGAGGCAACTTGCTTATCCTCCCTTCCCTTGGCCTTAAGCACTGGGCAATCTCTCATTTTGTGCCCACTCTTCCCACACCCATAACAACCATCCATGCCGGCTAGGCACTTAGCATAATGACTCCTTCCACACTTGGTGCAAGTAGACTTAGGTAATGGAGACCCACTACCTTTCTCTTGGTCAAACCTAGGGGTGTTCAAAGAATCTTGACTGGAATACCTTTGTTTAGACTTAGGTCTACCTTGCCCATCAGACTTAGCATTAGAAAAGTTCCCATCATTGGTCCTTGACCTCTTCATCTCCCTATTCACTCGCTTGAGTTTTTTCTCCTCAATTTTTTTGGCATGGACCATAAGACTTAAAATATTCATACTTAGGATAAACATTGCCGAACGACATTCATCGACTACCAAGTCGGACACTCTCATCACAAATTTATTCATTCTAGCCCTTGAGTCTTCCACTATAGTTGGAGCCTACTTGGATAGTTGGGTGAACTTAAGAGCATACTCTTTCACACTCATACCTCCTTGATGAAGGTTAATGAATTCTTGCATCTTGCATTCCCTCAACTCTAGGGGAAAGAACCAGTTTTAGGTCCTTATACTCACACTCCTTAGTTGGAAAGTAGTCCCTATCTTTAAACCTTAGAACACTATGAGGTACTTTCTTAAGCACATCTTAGTTCATTATTAGGTTGAACCCTATGAGACACCTCTTTAAGAATGTATAAGTTCATTATTAAGATGGACCCTATGAGATACTTCCTGAAGCATGTCTAGATCCATTAATGCATTTGAACACTTGGAGATACTTCTTTAAGTATGTCATAGTTCATTGGATATGAAGATTGCTACTAGAAACCATAACTCAACTATGTGAAGACTTCCATCTCATGAGACCTAACTTTGGGAAAAACCACACTCTACTACGTAAGAGTTCCCCCTTTACCTTGGATAGTCCTCACATCAACTAGGTGTGGTTCTCCTTTCAACTTGGAGCCCAGAACCTATCTTGTGTGACACTCTATCTCATTGTCAATATCCACTTGAGGCCAAGCATACACCCCAAGATTTCACTATTAAACCTTGGTTAACATTCATGTCTCATGGAAGGATGTCCTTGACAATTAATCCATGTTCAAGTGATCTTATCACTTTATACATTCAAGCCTTTATAAGGTAGGTTAGGTGAGTATAGGCCTTTCACCATAATTATACCTATTAAACTTCTATTTATCACATTAGCTTTACTCTCAAAGCTCTAGTGATTTAACGTTCATGACTACAAGCCTTACTCTCAAAGATTTACTTCATTTTATCCTCATTCATATCTTGATCAAAAGACATTCAAGTCACAAGCTTCATCTTTAAGCAATTCTAGTCATAATTCATCATAAAGACTCAATCTGCTTCATTCCTACTCAAGATCCATCATATAATATTTATTCTAGTTCAATTCATGTTTACATGTTTCTATTCCTAGACAATTACTACTCATAACACCAATTCTAGAAGATCACCTATGAACCCTCAATTTCACCTTCCATGGTATAAACCCACATGATTAAATTTCATCAATTAGACTAGGGTTAACCATGGAAAACATGTAATATCATCATAATATCATGAATCAATACCAAAAAAATCATAAACAAGTAGTATTCACTCAATTGGAATCATATCTTTCACTACCCACAACATAGGAAGAAACCCTAGCTAGAATTGGATTTTATCTTCAAAATTGGGGGAAATCTAGGGGGGATATATGGATGTAAGAATCCATAGATGAATAAGCTAACATAACTTGATTCAAATCCCTCACAAAAGCTTGCAACAATGGAGTCTTGTTCTTGACCTAAGCTTCTAGCTCTATCTTCTTCTTCAAGTCTTGAGCTTTCTATATAGAGAAATATTTGAGTTGAGAATATTTTGGGGTTTTGATTTGAGAATTGTGAAATAGTGACTTAATTGGGTGGTTAAAGGGTTAAAATATCTTATATAGTTGTTTTTAAATCTAGGTAAAACGATCCCACTCAATAACCACCTTATTTGGAATTTCCCAAAAATAGCCCCACTTGGCAGCCTATTGTCCAGGCTTCACGAGAGGCACCATGGGTCATGGTACTCACCACTGACCGTGGTCCTTCTTGTGGTCTTTGGACCAGTAGCTAGGCCACTTGTCTTGGCCTCCACAAATCCATGGCATGACCACGAGCCTTCCCACGAACCGTGGTCAAGACCACTGGCCGTGAAGTGGCTCGTGGTCCATGGTCCAGCCGCTTGGCCTCAATAACTTGCCTCCACAAGTATAAGGGACTTTCACGAGGCCTCCCATGAACCGTGGTCAAAACCACTGGTCGTGGTGATGGCTGTGAACTTGGGGCAATTCTTGCCAATGGTGGGACAACCTTGGACTTTGGTTTGTGCTTTGCCCCTTTGCCTTGGCAGTTGCCCTTTGGCCTTGAACTTTGTAGCCCTCAACTAAACCCTAGATGGTCTACTAAATTACGGGGTGTAATACGTACCTTGACGTTCAACCCCTAACCCTTAATTCTAAGTACGGAAAGTCTTATCTTCGACTCTAACCCTCATATCAAACTCTAGAACCCTAACTTAAGGATCTAGTTTAGTCTACTAGTTTTTGGGGTATTACAGAGGTTCTCAGTTTACGTCTCCTTTCTGGAAGTCATTTAAGAAAGGTCTTGGTACTCAGGTTAATCTTAGCACAACATTTCATCTACAGATAAATGGTCAGGCATAGCGTACCATTCAGACCTTAGTGGACATGTTGAGAGTTTGTGTGATCGATTTCAAGGGTAGTTGGGATGATCACCTTCCTCTTATAGAGTTCGCCTACATAATAGCTACCATTCCAATATTCAGGTGGCCCCTTATGAGGCATTGTATGGGCATAGATGTAGATCTCCAGTTGTTTAGTTTGAAGTGGGTGAAGCAGTTTTGATAGGGCCAGATTCAGTTCATGATGCCATGGAGAAAGTTCAGCTTATTAGAGATAAACTTAAGACAGCCCAGACTCGCCAGAAGTCCTATGCAGATGTAAGGAGAAGGGACCTGGAGTTCAAAGTTGATGATTGGGTTTTCCTAAAAGTGTCACCTATGAAGGGGGTGATGAGATTTGGCAAGAAAGCGAAGCTTAGTCCTAGATATGTAGACCGAAAAGAGTTGGTAAAATGGCTTATGAGTTAGAGTTGCCAGCAGAACAAGCAGTAGTGCATCCGGTCTTTCACATTTCGTTGTTGAAGAAGTGTGTGGGTGATCCAGCATCCATAGTACCATTGGAAAGCATGGCTGTGAAAGATAGTCTAACTTAAGAGGATGTGCCAGTTGAGATTCTTGATCGTTAGGTTTGAAGGTTGAGAAACAAAAAAGTTGCATTAGTGAAGGTTTTGTGGAGGAGCTAGTCAGTAGAAGGAGCTACTTGGGAAGCAAAAGCAGCCATGAGGGCCAAGTATCCTCATCTCTTTCTTTCCGATTCCACTCTAGTTTGAGGTAATAGGTCCTCTCCCATTTTTCAGTCATTCATGCTTAGTTTCTGTCTAAGTATCATTTTCCTTCCGTTATACTTGCATTTTCAGCATATTTGCATGTTCTTGGAACTTAGTTCAGTCAGATTTCAGTTTCTAGTGTTTAGTGGTGTAACATCTCGCAATTTAAAAGAACTAAAAAGAAGTTAGAATTGGAAATAGTCATTTTAGGAAAGAATGAAAAATCTAGAAATTTGTTAAGTTATGTTAAGTTTGAGTTTTGGGTCAAATTCAAACGACCATAAATCTTTATAAATATGAGTTAGGTGTGCTTCAAGGTACCGTAGGAAATATCTTGGTATTATCTTTCCAACACCGCCAAATTTGCGCGATTCCGAGTTCGTATGAGTGAGATATGCTCATTTGAAGTTGGATTGTTCAAATAAGGAAAGTCTAAACCGGATTTTGGAAGGGTATAATGGTATTTTAACTACTCAATTAAATTATTTCGTTTTTATTAAGTTATGTGGAGTCTAAACTGAGTTAGTTCAGTTTACGGAATTAAGAAATATGCTAGGGCTTTGAGAGAATAGAAAAGAGGAGAAAGGAGAAGAGAAGTTCAAGATTCGTTAAGTTCTTGCGATTTTGGTTGTGGAATTCGCCAAGGATTCAATCCTACAAGGGGTGTGAGACTTTCATAGCGTTGGGTTCGTTCACCCACGCACCAATCATGTTTGTTTCAGTGAAATTTGTTTCTAGGAAGTTGAAAGTATGATATTCTTGAATTATGTTCTTGAAGTTTGGTTTAGTTCTTGAGATTTGATGGGATTGTAGAGTTCTTGGTGGAATCATGTCGATTTAAGAGTTGTTTTGAGTTAGATTCTTATGTATATATACTGGGTATTTGAATCTAAAGAGGGATTGAGAAAAAGAATCAAATTTAAGTGAATTGGGGTGAGAAAACGAAGAAGGAAAAAGTCAAGTAGGTTTTGGCACGCAAGTCCACATCCCAGACTTTCTCCCCCAGTGCACAAAAAAAACACCTCTGCGTTGCGGAGAAGATGCGGACTCCTCTGTTTAAAAAATAAATTTCGTGATCAAATATTTAAATGCATGTCCGCGTCATGGACTTGTTTCCAGATAGAGATTTCTTGATCGTTTCTCATGTTTAACTATCTAAAAACACTCCTAAACATCATGAGTTCTTTCCTATCACAAATCACAATCCTTGAATCCATAAATTCAATTCAAGAAAAGTTAAGAGTCAAGTCAAGAGAAGTTCATAGAGTTTTTCCAAAAGAATTTCAAAAACGTTGCAACTTTGTTTTAAGACTTAAGCTTTGAGTTGAGTAAAGAGTAAGAGTAAAGTTCATTTCTTCAAAGATTATACGGGAACTAAGTATTCCCAAGGGTTAAAATGTTTTCACATTTGAGCAAGAAAGGAAACACTGATTTCCAAGAGAGCTTTTAAGCTAAGTTTTGAGTAATTATCCCAAACCAAAGAAAGAGTTTTGTTTTAAAAACATATGAGCTGAGTATATTTTGGGAGTAGTATTGAGCACCGATATGGGGACACGAGTTCATAATAACTCAAGTCTCCATAAACCATGTAGCCATCATAGGTAGAAAAAGATCATACTTTTTAGATGATTCCTAGGTGCTTTTTTAGCGTAGACTAGTGGATTCACTTTGTAACAACCCTCTCCGAAGGTTGCTACTACTTAACAAGAAAGCTAATATAATACTTGCACATTAAAAAGGGATTAATCTAAGATGTATAAAGTATAATTCAATAGATGAATTTATCCCAAAATAACAAGTGAAAGGTATAAAGGCTTGTCATTTAGAAATTTAGTTGATCTGAAAAATATAAACAAGACAAGAGTCCCAATTTACGGCGGAAGAATCTTTCAAAATTATTTTAAAAATACGCTAAGAGATTTTCATGTATTATCTATACTACTACAAGACACGTTACAAATCATTACCAACTTCGGGGTACCGAAGCTTGATTGGTTCATGCTCCATAAAAACCTTCAAAATAAACTGTAAATTTAATACATTACAAGACTTGGGTTTACACACCCCAAAACAGTAAAACATGTAGTCATACTTATTTTACAACCCATGGTGACATGATCAAATTAGCCTTCAAAATTTCATGTAAATGTACAACATATAGATCATGTACAAGTCCCAAGATTTATGCAAACTATAGATGCATGTATGCAAATGTGATCTTTCCATAAAGCTCTCAAAATTCTGTCTCCAATGGCCAGCTTCAAGTATCCCCTCGAACGTTCCCTACGATAGAAACAACTATTGCTAAGCATAAACCTTAGTGGTGTAAAAACTAAATGCGTGGATCCGCTAGATTCACCAAGTTACGTTTCAACAGTCATGGGCAGCTTAATTGAAACATAATAAATAAATCAAGTAAACAATACACTAAGGGTATAAAGTTCTATATTTAAAGATCCAAGTGTCAAGAACGCTCATAACACCATTTTCCAAGAGATCCAATACCAAGGCTCGCACAATAGATACATCATACCGTCACACCCAGCATAATCAAGTATCAAGAAGGATCGAAGCCCTGTATCAAGAAGGGTCAAAATCCAATACTCAAGAGAATCAATAACCATATTAAAAATGGCTTCGTAGTTCATACTTAAAATGGAAAACTTCCATACTTAAAACGAACCAAAAATCCAGAGTCAAGATGGAAAATAATCCGAATTAGTGATAAAATCAAATCCGCAAGAAGGACAAAGTCCCAAAAAAGAATGCCAGGTGATCAAGCAATCCGTACAAGTGGGCGAGTTACCCAAGTGTCTTGAAAGTCTCAGAGAATCTCAAAACGACAATACAACGTGACAAGAAGTAACCAAGGTATCGAGATAACCCTTCAAATATACAATCAGATAACAAGAGTACAAGTACAAGATTATACACAAACCTCAGGCTTTAGTATAGAAACAGTCCAACAAAACTGCAAGAATTCAAACTGTAGAACGACCAACGTATCAAGGTCCTCAACTTGTACACGAGTATATATAACCTTAAAAATACAATTAAATTACTTCGTTAACTTCTATTAGCTCCATAATGTTGACGTAAAACAGGATCATCATCACAAGTAAGCCTAGCATGTACAAATATAACTATGCTCCCAAAACAGTGAATCTGTCCAGCCTGATACCTCAAGTCGCACCTTAGTTTTGAAGAGGAAAATGGAAAAACTGGACTTTATATACTTCATAAAATATGTAGGTACATCTCATTAAGGTTGCAAATAAACAATAATCACCTCAAAATATATTTTGTACAAAAAGATATATTCAAAACACTAACAGTTGATCATACAGAATTTTATATTCCAAAATCTGGACAGAACTTTCCCTATGTTGCGTCCCATATTTCAAATCCATAACAGCTAAATTAGAGTTTTACATAAACATAAGAGTTGTAGGTATACGAATTAGCTTTCTAAATCATATTTATTCACTGTAAACTAAGTTCTATAGAACGAGATATGCATAAATTACCAAACACTACCCAGCTCAGAAACAGATTTCATCACTTACCAAAGAGAAGGGTGTGTCTCGAATTCCAGCCAAAAGGACCAAGGTTTTCTCTTGTGATTTTGAAGAACAATCTGTTTAGATATGTTTTTAAGGTTCTAAGACTTGAGGGAAACGAATTTACTAAAGGAGGTGTGAAAATATATAGTCACAAAAGTGATGTTTATCCCTTCTACAACTGTCCTTCAAGGTGCTGCCCAAATAGTTGTGTGCTACCCAAAATGCATACATATACAACTATATATATATCCTTCACCTCCTTTTAAAGTTATACATAATTCTAATTATAATATTATATAAACACTCAAATACAATCCCTTAAATTACGATCACAATTTATGTTAAGCAAGTTAGCAAATACTACGACATTTCAAGTTCCCAAAATGAGAGTAAAACATATTGTAGTAATTAAGCAACGGTAAATCGACATGCGACTCTTAGTTAGTATTTAGGGGTGTTTCACACTTAGTTATGGCGTTCTATATAACGACAAAGTATAGTGCAGTTCTGGTAGCGTGGGCAAGATTCTGTATCAGCACTTAGGCTCATAGTGGTGGTTGTCGGTTAGAGAAACTCCCACAGTATTATATTACGTTATATGTAAACTGAATTGCTATTGCATTTCTTTAACAAATTGAGTTGCTAACTTCTGTTTTAAATACTTTGTATAACTACACCACTATTGTTGTTTACTTTGCATTCGAATTGAGTTCTTCATGAGTTGAGTAAAGACAAGGCAAGTGTTCTTTTCAGATTTCTTTCAAACTTATGTCTTGTTTAGTATTCCCCTCACATACTCGTACATTCAATGTACTGATGCCATTTGGTGCATCATTTTATGATGAAGACACAGGTAACCAGGATCAACATCCAGCGCTTCGTTGATCCAGTTAAGCACTCAGAGTCAATTGGTGAGCCTTCTTGCTTTTTGGAGGGGTCCTTTTTACATAGCTTTCTAGTATTTCAGTTGTTAGGATGATCGGGGGTCTTGTCCCGACACCCCTATTTGTTTTAGAGGCTTCATAGATGAGTAGTTATAGTTCTTTAGTCTTTCCATTTTCAATTGTATATGTTAACACTGGAGTTGCCATTTTGGCTAAGTTATTATCTCTTAAGTTATTGCATGGGTTATATTTTGAGACTTTTTCTTATGTTTAAGTCTTCCGCTGAGTAAGTAAGCCACGCCGAGTGTTCGCTTGAGGCCAACAATGGTTCTCGAGTGCCAGTCCCACCCAAAGTATAGGCTTGGGGTGTGACAAACTTGGAATCAGAGCACAAAGTTCAAGAGTCCTAGGGAGTCTATGAAGCTGTGTCTATAAAGTCCTAGTTATCAGTGTGAAGCGCGCCACATCTATAATTAGGAGGCTAAAACACTTGGGAAATTACCCTTCTTTTACACTCATTTCGTGCGTTAGAGTTTGATCTCTAAAAAGTTTCTTCTAATTTGTTCTTGTGTGTGTATGTTAATCATGCCTTCATGAAGAGCTATCCGAGGTCGTCGTGCTAGGAGGACCGTTGAGGAGCAAAGTGTATCTAATGCACCTGAAGTGCAACCCATGGAAAAGTCACGAATGCTGAGTTCAGAGAAGCAATTCAAATGTTAACCCAAGCTGTGACTAACCAGGTTGGGAAACAAAGAGAAGCTAGACCAAAAGTGGATGATACTTTGAGGATCCGAGAGTTCTTGAGGATGAATCCTCCAAGTTTCACTGGTTCAAGCACTACTGAGGATCCAAAGAACTTTATTCAGGAACTGCAAAAGGTATTTGAAGTTATGCACGTTGCCGATACTGAGCGAGTAGAACTAGTTGCATATCAACTGAAGAATATTGCTAGGACCTGGTTTGACCAGTGGAAGAAGGGTAGAGCTGAGGGAGCACCACCTATGAGTTGGGCTAGTTTTGAGGAGGCCTTAATGGTGCGTTTCTTTCCTTGAGAACTGAAAGAGGTCAAGGTACGAGAGTTTCTCACTCTTAAGCAGGATTCACTAAGTGTTTATGAGTACAGCTTGAAGTTCACCCAACTTTCTCGATATGCTCCAGAGATGGTTGTGGATATGAGAAGCATGATGAGTCTTTTTGTTGATGGGTTGTCCCATCTGTCAAGCAAAGAGGGCAAGGCAGCCATGCTAATTGGGGACATAGATATAGTAAGGTTTGCTGGTCTATGCGCAGCAGGTTGAGGAAGAGAACCTGAAGGATACAGAGGAGTTTAGAAACAAGAAAGCGAGAATGAGTCCGAGAAAAAAATATATAATGTGAACCGGTCTTCTTTCCAACAAAAGTAAAAGGGACCTGCTCTATCATATGCTAGTGCACTTGCACCCAGAAAAAAAAGTGAGTACAATAGTTAGAATTCACAGCACTTTAGGGCTAGACCTGCCCAATCTCAGGGTAGTGTGGCACAAGGAGGTAACTGGGCTCTTGCATATGCTAAGTGTGGTAGAACCCACCCAGATAAATGTCACGATGGCTCCACAGGTTGTTTCAAGTGTGGCAAGAGTGTCACTTCATGAAAGAGTGCCTTAAGAACTGGCAAGGTAATAGGAATCAGCGCAATAGAGCCCAATCTTCATCAGTTGCTCCACCAGACAAGGCTACACCTAGAGGAGCTACTTCCGGTACTGGCGGAGGAGCAAACCACCTTTATGCGATCACTAGTCGTCAAGAGCAAGAGAATTCTCCAAATGTTGTCTCTGGTATGATCAAAGTCTTTACTCTTGATGTTTATGCTTTGCTAGACCCAAGAGCAAGTTTATGTTTTGTGACTCTTTATGTTGCAAATTATTTTGATGTTCTTCCTGAGAAACTTTGTGAACCCTTTTGTGTTTCTACACCTGTTGGGGAGTCTATTCTAGCTGAGCGAGTATATCATGATTGTGTCATTTCCATCAATCACAAGAACACCATGGCTGATTTAGTTGAGTTAGACATGGTAGATTTTGATGTCATTCTTGGTATGGACTGGCTTCATGCCTTTTATGCCTCCATTGATTGTAGAACTCGAGTTGTTAGGTTTCAAATTCCTAATGAGCTAGTTATAGAGTGGAGTAGTAGTTCAGCAATGCCAAATGGTCATTTTATTTAGTACCTTAAGGTGAGAAAGTTAGTTTCCAAGGGGTGTCTATCACTTAGTCCGAGTTAATGACTCTAGTGTTGAGATACCTCTTATTCAGTCAGTTTTAGTAGTAAAAGAATTTCCAGAAGTCTTTCCTGATGATCTTCCCAGAGTCCCTCCTGTAAGAGAAATAGACTTCGGTATAGACATTCTTCAAGATACTCGTCCTATATCTATTCCGTCATATAAAATGGCTCAGGCAGAGTTGAAAGAGCTAAAAGAGCAGTTGAAAGATCTCCTTGATAAGGTTTTTATTTGACCAAGTGTCTCACCTTGGGGAGCTCCAGTCTTGTTTGTGAGGAAGAAGGATGGTTCCCTTAGGATGTGTATAGATTACCGCCAGTTGAACAAGGTTACCATCAAGAATAAGTAACCTCTTCCGAGAATTGATGATCTCTTCGATCAACTTTCGGTGATACTTGTTTCTCTAAGATAAACCTCAGATAAGTTTACCATCAGTTGAGGGTAAGGGAAGGTGATATTCCAAAAATAGCATTCAGGACCCATTATGGTCATTATGAGTTCCTAATTATGTCCTTTGGTTTGACCAATGCGCCTGCAACATTCATGGACCTTATGAATAGAGTATTCAAGACCTATTTAGATATGTTTTTTATCGTATTCATTGATGACATACTAATCTATTCGAGGAATGAAGAAGATAATGCTAGTCATCTCATAATAGTTCTCCAAACACTAAAGGATAGAGAGTTGTATGCCAAGTTCTCTAAGTGTGAATTTTGGCTTGAGTCTGTGGCATTTTTAGGACACATTGTGTCTGGAGAGGGAATTAAAGTTGATACCTAGAAAAATAGAGGCAGTGCAGAATTGGTCTAAACCCACATCTCCAACTGATATTAGAAGTTTCTTGGGTTTCGCTAGCTATTATAGAAGTTTTGTAGAGGGGTTATCATCTATTTCATCCCCTTTGACCAAGTTAACTCAGAAAACAGTGAAGTTTCAATGGTTTGAAGCTTGTGAGAAAAGCTTTCAGGAATTGAAAAAGATGTTGATTTCTGCCCCAGTATTGACCCTACTAGAAGGTACGCAAGACTTTGTTGTATATTGTAATGCGTCTAGAGTTGGTTTGGGCTGTGTGTTAATGCAGAATGGAAAAGTTATAGCTTATGCCTCCAGACATTTAAAAGTTCATGAGAAAAATTATCCAACCCATGATCTAGAATTGGCTGCCGTAGTATTTGCTTTGAAAATATGTCGCTATTATGTTTATAGTGTTCATGTGGATGTGTTCACCGATCACAAGAGTATTCAGTATGTGTTTACTCAGAAAGAGCTTAACCTCAGTCAAAGTAGGTGGTTAGAATTACTCAAGGATTATGACATGAGTATTCTTTTCCACCCAAGTAAGGCTAATGTTGTTGCTGATGCCTTGAGCAAGTTGTCTATGGGTAGTATCGCCCATTTTTAGGAAGATAAGAAAGAGCTAGCAAGAGATATGCATAGACTTGCCTGATTGGGAGTTCGCCTGATGGATTCCACCGAAGGAGGAGTAGTGGTGATGAATAGGGCTGAATCATCATAAGTGTCAGAAGTAAAAGAAAAGCAGGACCAAAATCCCATTTTGCTTGAATTGAAGGCAAACGTTCATAAGCAAAAGGTAATGGCTTTGAACAAGGGGGAGATATCAAGGTAGATTGTGTGTACCAAGAGTGGAGGATCATGGAGGAAGCTCATAGCTCCAAATATTCAATCCATCCGGGTTCCACAAAGATGTATCGTGACTTGAGAGAAGTTTATTGGTGGAGTAGTATGAAGAAGGTCATTGCAGAGTTTGTTGCTAAGTGTCTGAATTGCGAACAAGTTAATGTAGAGCACCAGAGGCCCGGTAGTATGGCTAAGAATATAGAACTTCCCGAGTGGAAGTGGGAGATGACCAATATGGAGTTCAACATAGGTTTACCAAGGTCTCGCAGGCAACATGATTCTATTTGGGTGATTGTTGATAGAATGACTAAATCATCCCACTTTTGGCCAGTAAAGACTACCCACTCGACAGAAGATTATGCTAAGTTGTATATTCAAGAGGTAGTTAAACTTCATGGGGTGCCAATTTTGATTATTTTAGATAGAGGTGCACAATTTACTGCACAATTCTGGAAATCTTTTAAGAAGCTTGGGTTCAAAAGTAAACTTAAGTACTACCTTTCATCCTCAGACTGATGGTCAAGCAGAGTGCACTATTCAGACCTTCGAGGATATGTTGAAGGCTTGTGTGATTTATTTCAAAGGTATTTGGGATGATCACCTACCTCTTATTGAATTTGCTTACAACAATAGTTACCACTCAAGTATCCAAATGGTTCCTTATGAAGCTCTTTATGGGAGAATGTGCATATCTCCTATTGGATGGTTTGAAGTTGGTGAAGTTGATGAAACTGGGTTGATAGGACTAGACTTAGTTCATCAAGCTATGGAGAAAGTGAAAGTGATTCAACAAAGGTTGAAAATAGCGCAAAGTCGTCTGAAATCCTACAATAATGTTAGGAGAAGGGAATTAGAGTTTGAAGTAGATGATTGGGTCTACTTGAAAGTTTCACCCATGAAGGGTGTTATGAGGTTTGGTAAGATGGGGAAACTTAGTCCCCGGTATATTGGTCCTTACAGATTATCCAAGAGGATTGACAATGTAGCTTATGAGTTGGAGCTACCACAAGAGTTAGTAGCGGTTCATCCGGTATTTCCTATTTCCATGTTGAAGAAGTGCATGGGAGATCCTTCACTTATCATACCAACTGAAGATATCGATATCAAGGATAGTTTATCTTATGAGGAGATTCCGGTTCAGATTCTAGATCGCCAAGTTCGCATGTTGAGGACTAAGGAAGTAGCATCAACCAAAGTTCTTTGGAGGAACCAGTTTGTTGAGGAAAGATACTTGGGAAGTTGAGGAAAATATGAAGAAGAGATGTCCACATCTCTTTGAGCCCAGAGAAATTCCAGACCAAGGTACTAATACTCTTCTTAGTACTCTTTAATTTATATACTTGATGTGTTAGATTTACTTGTTGGGTGTGCGAGCTTAATGTTAGATTTTACACCCTTAGCCTTGTAAGAGTAATATCATTCGGGGACGAATGTTCCCAAGGGGAACATATTGTAACATATCGCTATTTGAAAGAACTAGAAAGAAGTTAGAATTGGAAATAGTCATTTTAGGAAAGAATGAAAAATCAGGAAATTTGTTAAGTTATGTTAAGTTTGAGTTTTGGGTCAACTTAAAACTACCATAGGTCCTAACTCAGTATGATTTAGGTGTGCTTCCAGATACCGTAGGAAATATCTTGGAATTATCTTTCCAACACTGCCAAATTTGTGTGATTCCGAGTTCGTATGAGTGAGATATGCCTATTTGAAGTTGGGCTGTTCAAATAAGAAAAGTCTAAACCGGATTTTGGAAGGGTATAATGGTCTTTTAACTACCCAATTAAATTATTTAGTTTTTAGTAAGTTATGTGGGGTCTAAACAGAGTTATTTCAGTTTACGCAATTAAGAAATACGCTAGGGCTTTGAGAGAAGAGAAAAGAGGAGAAAGGAGAAGAGAAGTTCAAGATTCGTCAAGTTCTTGCGATTTTGGTTGTGGAATTCGCCAAGGATTCAATCCTACAAGGTATATGAGACTTTCATAGCGGTGGGTTCATTCACCCACACGCCAATCATGTTTGTTTCAGCGAAGTTCGTTTCTAGCAAGTTGAAAGTATGATGTTCTTGAATTATGTTCTTGAAGTTTGCTTTAGTTCTTGAGATTTGATGGGATGGTGGAGTTCTTGGTGGAATCATGTCGATTTAAGAGTTTTTTTGAGTTAGATTCTTGTGTATATATAGTGGGTATTTGAATATAAAAAGGGATTGAGAAAAAGAATCGGATTTAGGCGAATTGGGGTGAGAAAATGAAGAAGGAAAAAGTCGAGCAGGTTTTGGCACGCAAGTTCGAGTCGCGGACTTGCTCCCCTAGACAACACCTCCGCATCGCGGAGAAGACGCGGACTCCTCTGTTTAAAAAATAAATTTCGCGATCAAATATTTAAATGCATCTCCGCGTCGCGGACTTGTTTCTAGACAGAGATTTCTTGATCGTTTATCATGTTTAACTATCTAAAAACTTTCCTAAACATCATGAGATCTTTCCTATCATAAATCACAATCCTTGAATCCATAAATTCAATTCAAGGAAAGTTAAGAGTCAAGCCAAGAGAAGTTCATAGAGTTTTTTCCAAAAGTCTGTCACAAACGTTTTAACTTTGTTTTTAGACTTAAGCTTTGAGTTGAGTAAAGAGTAAGAGTAAAGTGCATTTCTTCAAAAATTATGCGGGAACTAAGTATTCCCAAGAGTTAAAATATTTTCACATTTAAGTAAGAAAGGAAATACCGATTTTCAAGAGAGATTTTAAGCTAAGTTTTGAGTAATTATCTCAAACCAAAGAAAAAGTTTTGTTTTAAAAACATATGAGCTGAATATATTTTAGGAGTAGTATTGAGCACCGATATGGGGACGCGAGTTCATAATAACTCAAGTCTCCATAAACCATGTAGCCATCATGGGTAGAAAAAGATCATACTTTTTATATGATTCCTTAGTGCTTTTTTAGCATAGACTAGTGGATCCACTTAGTTAAGGCGTTCTATATGACGACAAACTATAGGACAGTTCTGGCAGCGTGGGCAAGACACTGTATCATCAATTAGGCTCATAGTGGTGGTTATCGTTTCGAGAAACTCCCATAGTATTATATTACTTTATATGTAAACTGAATTGTTATTGCATTTATTTAACAAATTGAGTTGCTATCTCCTATTTTAAATGCTTTGTATAATTGCACCACTACTGTAGTTTACTTTGCATTCGAGTTGAGTTATTCATGAGTTGAGTAAAGCCAAGGTAAGTGTTCTTTTCAGATTCCTTTCAAGCTTATGTCTTGTTTAGTATTCCCCTCGCATACTCGTACATTCAATGTACTAATGCCATTTGAACTGCATCATTTTATGATGCAGACACAAGTAACCATGATCAGTATCCAGTGCCTCGTTGATCCAGTTGAGCACTCAAAGTCAATTGGTGAGCCTCCTGGCTTTTCGTAAGGCTCCTTTTTACATAGCTTTCTAGTAATTCAGTTGTTAGGATGATCGGGGGTCTTGTACCGACATCCCTCTTTGTTTTAGAGGCTTCGTAGACTAGTAGTTATAGTTCTTTAGTCTTTCCGTTTTCAGTTGTATACGTTAAGACTGGAGTTACCATTTTGGCTAAGTTATTATCTCTTAAGTTATTGCATGCGTTATATTTTGAGACTATTTCTTATGTTTAAGTCTTCCACTAAGTAAGTAAGCCAGGCCGAGGGTTCGCTTGGGGCCAACAATGGTTGTCGAGTGCCGGTTCCACCCAGGGTGTAGGTTCGGGGCATGACAAGTGGTAGGGTTTGCAACTCTTTCCCTTTATATTCAGCTACTTTAGTCTTCATTCGAGGATGAATGTTCCTAAGGGGGAGATAATGTAATACCCCATATGCTAGAACTACCAAAATACAGATTTAAGAAGTTGCAGGTGCCACTGACGGGCACCACCCACGGACTGTAGGGTGACCCATGGTCCGTCCTAGTGGTCCATGGTTTACCACTTGCAACTACCTTCCAGAACCCCTAGAAAATTCAGCTTACGGTCAGCCTATGCCACGACCTACGGACCGTAGGTCAGACCATAGTCCGTGGTCCAGGTCCATAGGTTAAACCCTTAAATTTCAACTCTCTGAAGCTGAGCGATGACCGACCAGAATGGATAATCGGTCCATCCACGGTCCGTCGGTGACCCCGACAGCTTTTAAGTTAGGGGTCCTTTGGTCTTTTCCCTATGCATTGGACACCTAAACTACGTCGTTTAATCCTTAAACTATGTGGTTTTGGTCAGTTTTAGCCTAGTAAACTAATTAGAGATTACCTTAATAAATCTTTCACCAATATCAAGCAAACTTAGAGCAAATTAGAGAGAAAAGTCGAGCTGCCCTTGTTCAAGAACGCAACGAGTTCTCATCAGTTCTATCCCCAAAATCGAAAGATTTATTCGTGGAATTCGTCACCAGGTATGTGGGATTTTGCTAGTGGGTTTCTTTCACCCATTAGGTCCCTAGATTTTAGTCAGAATCTTGATTCCCTTAATATTATCTAGACCTAGGGTTTCTTGAATGTTAGAAATTGGTGGGTTTTAGCTATTAGAATGATCCAAATCAGATTATGATATTATTGCTTAGTTTCTTGAATGATATTCAGAACCCTAGTTGTGTAGATTCATTTAGTTCATGAATTACACATGATAGGTCAGTCTAAACAGATATACATGCTTCAGTTTACGAATGTCACATTATTAGTTATAATTGTTTCATTCTCAGAGTTTGCATGTCAGTAGTTGAGCTATCCAGTACTTCAGTATTTAGGTCATAATATTGCTTACATACATTCTAATTGGGAATAGTCTTAGACCGAGTGGACTAGGGTTCAGCGTATCTGAATAGTCCCAGAACTACGTGCCCCTGTAGGTTTATAAGTCCCCTCTGTGGGCATTACATTTTAGTGATCACGCCAGTCATGCCTCTATACCTCTGGCATGGTGTATTGGGTCCTCTCGATGGGGCGGATACTCGGACTACACATTTAGCTCATGTGGTTTTATGTTGGTTATTAGTAGCTCCCATAGTCAGATTCTATTGCATTGACCAGGTTATCAGTACAATTTAGTATTCAGTTTCAGCATGTTATAAAACTTGGTCATTGCATTCAGTTAGTTCATGTTCAGTATTTTCAGTATAGTATCATGTTCATCTTGTATCAGTGCTCAGTTATATTTTTTGTTCAGTTATGTACATTGTTCAGCTTTATTCTATCATGCATGCTTAGTACCTTTCAAGTACTGACGCATACTCTGCGCTACATCTTTTCATGATGTAGGTTTAGGTCCTCAGTATTCAGATCACGTATAGATCAGCTCCCGATCTCCTGTTCAGCAACATCAATGGTGAGTCCTCATTCTTTGAGGACGATTGATATGAATATTTCTTTTCCTTTCAGTCTTTAGTTTCAGTTTGCTAGACTTAGCTGGGGCATATCCCAGCATCTCTAGTTAGTTAGAGGCCTTATTTCAAACATAGTTAGATTCAATGTTTAGATTTTGAGTTTGATATTTCAGTTGTCATTAAACTCACAGATTATTTTTTTAGAATAGAAATGGGTATTTCTCCATCATTTCATTTTATGATATGTTTCTAGCTTCCACACAATAGATTTTATTTAGTAATCTTATAGTATGCTAATGATATGCCAGCTCAGGATCAGCTTGGGGTTACTTGTGATCTTAGGTCTCGTGTCCGCGTCTTGGGGGTAGCTTCGGGGCGTGACAATATGCCTCATTAAGAACCTTACAAGAAAATCCCAATGGGACAAAACCTTGTGAGGAAAAAAGAGTGCATCATGTATTAACTCCCCCTAATGTGAACATCAGTCCAAAAACTTGAATCTTCTCATTCTAAGCTTGTGCACTATCTTCTCGAAAGTTGTAGTTGGTAGAGACTTGGCGAATAGGTCAACCATATTATTACTTGAACAAACATGTTGCATGTTGATATCACCATTCTTGGGAGCTCATGTGTGTAGAAAAGTTTTGACAAAATGTGCTTCCTTGTATCTCCTTTTATGAATCTTCCCTTCATGACCAAAGAATTCTGCAAGTTCCTCACTTCAATTTCTTTAAGAAAATAATTTATTACCTTCGTAAAACTCTTTAAGAGTTCAATTCAACTTATTACTTGCATAATAATACTTGTGTATGCTTCATGCATTTTGAATCGATTTAATCCTTATGTGGATTATAAACAAGTTTTCTAAAAACTTGCACATGCTTTAAATTTTGAATCTTTTAGGAATTTTCATATTAATTTTGTCAAGCGACAATATTAAAATTTAAATGTATGCCATCTTCTAGTGTCTAGACTGCAAGTCAAATAAGCTTTATGCTTACCAAGATGAATCATTCCACTATTTCACTTGATAATTATTTCTAAACTAACATGCTTTAATAGTCGTAGAATTCATATCATCATAATCTTTTACAAAATTGCGCATCATTGTATCAAAGATATCATCAACGAAATATCATTTTATATCGATTCACAATACGATATAAGATCTCATAACTTCATTATTTTCACGTACCACTCTTATGAGGTGTCATGAAGTGTTATTTCATAAGCTCTTCTAGAGCACATTGCCTCCTTATTATGATCATTTTGATTCTGTGATCCTCTTTTTTTTTTCAAGGATTATTTTACTAAGATTCAATTAGTCTATCATGCTTCATGCATCTCGTAGACTCTATTCTTTAGAAACATTCAATAGGAGCATTTACAATTCTTGTGTTGCTTATTATCTCCCCCTTAAGTCAGACAAACGACCATATATCTTAATCTATTTTGGAGAATCTATCTTTGTGTATCATAGTATATTCATTAATCGTACAAATCAAAATTATAAGATGGAAAATATTTGGTCTCAGACCATAAATTAATTAAGAGAAAAATTGATCATAATTTATTGGTCTAATGCGTACAATTAATTTTGTATGCAATATCGTATTTCAAATCAACACATGAAGCTTTATTTTCATAAGCAATGATTTCACTATCTATCTGAGACATTTACTTGAATACTTATCAATTATCAAGATAAATTATCTTGATTACATATTCTGAAAGTTGTGCTCTTAACTCAATTATCTTCCACAAATAATTTTGCGAATGTCAAACTGCAAGTTGACAACAAACGCACATGTGATTATCTTATAGATGCATCTCTTTATAATATCACATAATAGGTGAAAAAGGCCCATATTCACCTTTTATACTTTTTAGACTTTAGAGATTTAGTCCCAACATTAGTTGATCCAATCAACTTATCATGAGAACAAGCAACAAAAAAAATTCTTGAGAATCTTCTAGTTTTTCAATGTATGTTCATTACTCAGTATGCACATCTTTAGGATGATCAAATCATTCATGCCAACTAATATAAATATTAGTACAAGTAAACTTCAAGTTTACTATGCCATGTACCTTTTGCTTTAGTAAATTTGCAATTTACGATTATATGAGAAAAATTTAGATTTACTACTCCGAGAGTAATTTTCAGATTTATTTCTTCTCAAATATTCTACCCTTTCCCAAGGTGAGTCGTGATTCCATCACTGAATAAACTAATATGATTATCAAAAAATTGTGTTTGTAATCGTATTATTTGTGCCAACATTTTTGCAAACATCAAGTTGTGAGATAACAATATGCACACATGAGACCATCTAGAAGAAACATCTATTAGGATCATTAATTATCTAAACAACCCACTTAGTGGGTGAATGGGTCCACACATATCCTCATGTATACGTTCATAGAACGCAAGGGACTCAATCTCAACTTTAGGTTATGATGGTCTCACAATTAACTTGCCTTGCTAACTAGCAGTATAAGAAAATTTATCATTTAAACGAATCTTTAGGTTCTTTAATGGATGTCTATTTGAATTATCTATAATTCGTCTTATCATTATAGACCCACGATGTCCTAGATGATATAGACTCATGATGTCCCAGACAATCATGCCAAAGTACAAAATTATTGGAAGTAGGAAAGTTTTGATTTACTAGAGAATGTGCCACCAATCCTTGACCAATACAAATAAAAAAAATAACACATGTCTGCCCAGAGACATTCTTACTGATACCACATCTACAACCAAAGGTCGTTCTCATTCTTCATGAATGGAACACAATCATCTAAGTACATCAAATTTTGATAACCTATTACCTCATTCCATATTCATGTGCATCATTCAAACACTTGTCTTCCTTTAAACATATTATGCACGGCTACCACATTCACTTTAGGGAGTGAAGCAGTTTCAGTGGGATAAGTTTCATGTCTAATTTTCACCTAAAGCACATTTTTTGCTTTAATAGTCAAAATATCATCAATATAGTGCATTGGTACTTAAATCCAACGTCATATCCATATAAAGACATGTTATGCCATAAATCGATGGTACATGAACCCAATATCTTATGGTGCATCAAGATAGAAACTTGATGTATTACCCTCTTGGTACGATTGGACTTTAATCCATCGTCTTATCCTTTTGGCGCGATAAAACATAGATCTATCATTTTCCCCTCAATTGAGACTCATTCTAGAGCCTTTAATAATTTTTTTACCTTGCAAGATTTCATACTGATATCCTGAATCAATAAGCTTTCTCAAATTTAATGAGCAAATGAATTACATCACCAACACGTAACAATAATAATATTACATCATTAACAAGCTAAAGAAATCCATACTGCTTTACCTGTGTAAAGTTGACCATCTCAATATTTTACCATATGATAATAATAATAATATTATATTTAATAAGCCACAAATCTCTTAAAGAATGGTAGTTATATCTATAACATGCACGAGGCTAATTTCGATTATGGGCATGGAGGAATCATCAATTTTTTTCTACTATATCCATCTTAATTAACAAAGCAACATCTCACGATAGATAAATGTAATACATACCTTCACCAACTATTGGTTCCGTTAATCACACAAATAGAATACTACGGGCTTAATTAAAAGATTAGAGACGTGTGCTGATAACCTGTTATGAAACTATAGAATAAGAAGAAAGTAGAGAGAAGACTTATTATTTCTCTTAAAGTAAGTCACATATATGATTTACAATGAAAGAAAATCATTTTATTTATAGGGTAAAACTGACTTGGTCTCCAAGTAGGACTCCTAACTTTTCTCTAACAGACTCCCCATAATAGACATTCACTATAATACAAATATGTTTATAACAATATTGAATTTAATCCATTAAGTTGTCTGTTTGATTTCCTTCTTCAGCTTTCCATCTTTAATTCGTTTTAGCTCCAAACTTCTTTAAATTTACACCAAGTTACTCCTACAAATAAAATATACCATTTAGCATAATCCATAAAATTCATGCTCAAAAAGGGAAATTATAAATTATAAATGAGAGGCAAATAATGATTAAAAAATATATTTTTGGCCTCACATCAACACCCCACACTTAAACTTTTGCTCGTCCTCGAGCAAACATTAAAGCTCATCTAAAAAATAATAATACTAGGAATGTCATCACTTTGGTTGACACAAACAATTAGGCCATACACAAATTTCAAAATCTCAAGTACAATTCCCGCTCATCATGCAAGACATCCAAATAAACAACAAACCTCTAACCTCCTAACCTCAAGGAAGGACTTTGAACTCATTGCCATGCCCCGAGCCTACACCCTGGGCATGGCCGACACTCGTGAACCATTGCTGGCCCCAAGCGAACCCTTGGTCTGGCTTAACACTTAGCAGAAATCTTAAATAATATGAAACAGTCTCAAAAGATAAATTCATACAATAAACTTAGAATCTCTTAAAAGAAACATTCAACTGGCCACAAAGGCAACTCAAGTCTTTAATCATTTAAAACTAAAAATAAAAAGACTAATTAACTATAACTATCCGTCTATGAAGCCTCTAAAACTATGCGGGATGTTGGGACAAGACCCCCGATCATCCTAACAACTAAAATACTAAAAAAATATAAAAAGGAATCCTCCGGAAAGAAAGGAGGCTCACCAACTGACTCTGCGTGCTCAACTGGATCAATGAAGTGTTGGATGCTGATCCTGGTTACTTCTATCTGCATCATAAAACAATGCAGGCTAAATAACATCAATACATTGAATGTACGAGCACACGAGGGGAATTCTAAAACAAGACATAAGCTTGAAAAGGGAACTGAAAGAACTTACCTGGTCTCAACTCAACTCATTTCAATATGAAGCAATAAATACAAATGCAATATACATAAAAGCTTTTAAAACATGTGGATAACAACTCAGTGTATTGAAACGTACAATAGTAACTCAATTTGTATGCAAGGAAACAATTTAAACTCTGTTTGTATATTAAAATACAAATGACTCTGTGTATATAAGAATACAAAATATCTCTATGGGAGTTTCTCTAATCGACAACTATCACTATGAGCTATGTGATGATACAACGTCTTGCCTCACGCTACCAGTGCCGTCCTATACCTTGTCGGGGAGTATAGAACCTAACTACTAAGTGAATCCACTAGTATATGCTAAAAAGCACCAAGGAATCATATAAAAAGTATGACCCTTTTCTACCCATGCTGGCAACACGACGCTCAAATTACACCTCCCTAAAGAAGCATAAGCGATCGTTATCAAGTAAAGAACCCAACTTGTAGGTTGGGGTCGATCCCACGAGGAAAATGGTTTAGACTTTACTTTAACACACAATTATAGCCAATTAGTCAAAGTACTTCCAAT